>JAQGAT010001303.1:0-15650 GCA_034687845.1 Pantelozetes paolii
TATAACTAATACTAAAACACATCTAAACCATAGGTTTTGGCAATACTTTCAATGTTTTTCCTTAAAATTATTGAGTCATCAAAATATAAAACATAAATCAATGAAACTCTATGCCAATAAAATATCCAAAAATTAAACTAATGTGAACAGGGATATCATCTATAACCTCCAATACAAACCCATTCCCAGAATCTATTATTAAATACTTATCACTGTATTGTATATTTTATTAAATAAAGTTTTTGTTTTAATATTTTTAATCAAATTTATTGATAATTTTATAACAACTTCATTCAAATGACAAGTATTTTGTGTAATAAAAACTATTAAAGAAATTGTATGAAAACTATTCACTATTTCTTCAATAGATTTGTAAATTCTTTGATAAAAAGTTTTCATATGTTTAAAAATAACACAAATTATTGAAATTCATTAATGAATATTTGCATTACTAAGAAAAATATCAATTAATAATAACGATGATCAGGATCATTTGTTGCATAATAATTTTTGTGTAATTGCAGTGTTTGGTGTAAATCCTGATAGAAGTAGAGAATAGTTAAACACTTTTTAAACCATTTTCGCTCATGGCTTTACACCAAACATGATCTCCAAGGATGGACCAGGTTGGGTTCTAAATAAGGGAGAATTAAAATATGCACCTTGATTACATATAAATATTTATTTGACATTTATTAAAGTACATTATTTTGATATTCAAATTAATATTAATTATATTTAAAATATGTGTAAATATGTGTAAATATGTGTAAATATGTGTAAATATGTGTAAATATGTGTAAATATGTGTAAATATGTGTAAATATCAAACATTTAAATTATATTATATTTACATAAAACTCAAATTATTTTAATTTTTATAATTTAAAATATATAAAATTAGATAAACAAGGTTAACTAAATAAGAATAGCTGTACCATCAATTATGGTTTCAAAACTATTATTGACAAATATATAATAAAAGTCATCGTTTTATTAATATATATAATATTAATAATATATTCGTGTTTCAAATAATCATTATTTTTATTAATTAAAAATATTTTTAATGAAATTTCATTCAATTTATTTGAAGATAAGTTTAAATATCAAAATAGAAGTTAAGTTTTAATCATTATATTTGATAGAAATTGAAATAATATACAAAAATATGAATGTTTTAAATCCAAACAAATTATTGCCAAAGGATTTGGTCATCGATTCAGTTGACAATTATTTGTATAAATTTGGTTTATGTATTGAAAACTATAACTCAAACAATAAAAGAAAATATTTATACAAACCTATTATAGTCTTCACAGCAATAATAACTTGGTGGATCAAAAGTTTGTTAAGTCTTTTCATAACTAATCCCAAAATGTATTTATATTTTTGGATTATTGAAGAAATTAATATCCATTTGAATATATCTTTTAGTTTAGGAACTATACTATTCATTAGTTTATGTGTTATTTGGTATTTGAATGAAAGAAATAATATAAAACCAACATTTCTTAATGTGTTTCATATGATGTCAGGTTTGATAACACCTAAAAGTATTGGTTTAACAAATCCAACAGATATTCTGATGTTAATCAAAAGATCCAGAATATTATTGAAGCCATTATTGTTTAATAATTATATCATAATTCCAATAATTGCCATAAATTTTGAATTAATGCCACTCTTTATGAACTACTCTTTTATGGAGTTCTTAGTCTTTGGTGTTCCCAACTTTATCTTGCTTACAATGTTTTCACATTTTGCATTCAATATTATGCTATTTCACGGATATTATCTTTATTTGTTGTGTTTTTATTTAAAACTCAAAATAAGAAATATTAATAAAATTATTTCAAATAATAATAACATTTCAATCAATGTCTCAATAATTAACAGTCGATTGAATACAATATTCAATGAAATACATGAATATAATCAACAGTTTTGGTCTAAATATATATTTTTCTTTTGGGTGTCCATCGGTTCCTGTGCTTTGTTTTTTATATATCTTTCATTTTTCAGTGAAAGTAATTTTATCTATAAATTGTGTTTCATTTACGCTTCAATAGCTTTTTCTTTCATTTTCTTGTTTCAAATATTTACCGTCTCTTCAGTTAACTCTGAGACTAAACACACATATAGAGTATTCAATTCATTGTTAGCTTCTCATAAAATGCAATCAAAAAGAGGATTGAAATCATCATTGAATCAAAATTTTCAGGTTTTGTTCAGATTTTTGTTTTTAAATATTTTGAATATCATTTTTTTCTTTTAGTTGTTGTTAACCATTGAACTGTTGGGTAAGAAATCAATTGGATTTTCGTGTCTAAACTTATTTACTATTGATTATTCAAAGTGCTATGAAGTAAGTGATTGTCAATTGATTTGAATATAACTAATACTAAAACACATCTAAACCATAGGTTTTGGCAATACTTTCAATGTTTTTCCTTAAAATTATTGAGTCGTCAATCAATAAAATATAAATCAAACACTTATTCATTGCGTTAATACAGTGTTGCATATAAATTAAATATCATTAATTAATAAATTAACCAAGTTTATAACAATTAATCTCATAAATGATGAATGGTCATCTAAACTCTATTTCTAACCAATAAAAATACATATATATTTTCAATGTTTTATAAGATATTATTATATTTATACAAAAAATTGTTTTCACAGTCAAGTGTTGTCATTAACTAACACTCAATTAATACTCTAATGTATTTTGCCAGGTATCATTATCTCTATTAATTAAGCAAATGTACATTTGAGGCAACAAATGATATGAAATTGTTTTTTTTGTGTTAATCTTTATTAAGCAAATAATTATTTTTTTCATCTGTCCCTTGACCTAGTACAGTATTATTCAATTAACTTTATAGCAACGCTTAATAATAAATTGAATTCAATTTCAAACCAATAAATTTAATATTCAATAAATTTTTACATTTTATATCAATCAATGATTTTTTGAATTTGAAATGAAATATAATTTTCAATATTTTGATGAAATGTCAATTTATGGTGAATTTGGTCAACAATTAGGTGTTTATTTGTAGTGGGCTTTGGCCAGGAGTGGCAATTGGGCGGATCTGAACCCTCCATAAGCTGGTGCTGCGAAGGCTGCGGGAGCGGCAAAAGCTGCGGGAGCGGCGAATGCTGGGGCGGGCAAAGCAACCGGTGCTCTGTATTCCTCACCCTTGGCTACAACTGTGTGAACGTTTTCAATCACAGGCTGTACTCTCTGTTCAATTCTACGGTAGGGTTGGATCACTTCCTTATACTCTTGAATAACGGGTTTATAGTTCTCGTGAGTCAACACTGACGGCGCATCTTCGGATCGGGTGCTCTCGTACTGAGGAGTGGCCGGTGTGTGAACCTGTTGTAAATTGAGTGGAGATGACTGAGTTCTGAAGAGGATGTTCACGGGTTGGATGTTTGGTCCGACTTCAATGAACTGCTCGACCGGGGCTTCATAGTTGAGGGCAACGGGAATCACTTCATAGGTTCGGGTCGACTGAATGGCTGCTGGAATGGGACCGTGATTTACATGTCTGGCATAACCACCTGCGAAACCCAATGGTGCGCCATATCCTCCACTTTTCAGACCTAAACCACCACCGAATCCGAAGGCAGGGCTGCCATAACCATAGGCCAGACTGACTGTAAGAGCGAGAACTGCAAACTACAAAGAAAACACTGAATTGTAAAGCAATGAAAACACATACCAATACATACCCTCATCATTTTGGAAGTATTTGATAATTGTTTAAAACACTTGAAACTGCTGTTCAATGAAGAGATGAAGTAAATGTGATTTTAATTCAACAAAATTCTCAATTTTTATATGAATTTGAAAACAAGTGATATCTTCAGTAATCTTCTAAAAGGGAGGATCTGTTCAGTGGTTTGGATGTGACAGACATTGTGTGTCAAAGTTTACCCAAAGTTTTGATAGATAATGTGGTTTTAGGCTATAAAACACAATTTCGCCTAAAATTATATAATAAGAGGAAATACTTTGTCTTAAACTTCAAAATACTTTTGACTTTGCAATGAAAGTTGTTTTTTAGGTCAAATCGCTTTTACTTTCATCCCATGTCTACAAACAGTTTATTCAAAGATCATATAATTAATACAAATTCAAACACAAATCCCTAACAAAGACAGCGTTTAGTAATTTAAATAATTTGTATTAAATATCAGACATTCCGTCCTTCAGTGCCATCAATAGTGAGGGTATAGTTTTCAAATAGATTTGGATTCTAGATTACATTGCTTTGTTTGCTCAATACTATTGATAGATCCAGTGTGATTTAATGGCGGAAATTTAAATTATAATTGATTTCATTTAGTGAATGATTACATTAATAAATACTTATTGAAAATGACTACAAAATGACAAAATATTTCACACTTTTGTTAAATTTTTATTTATATTTAATTTTTCACAAACTATTCATAATTTTAAATAATTTGTAACTCTTTATCAATAAAATGACAAAATTTTCAAATTTCAAGTGTTTTACAGTATTTGATGTAAATATAAACATATAATAGAGTTTACATCTAATATAATGTAAATCAAAATAACTCTTATAAAAAGTAGACCAAACCCTGGGATAGGACTAAAATGATGTCAAATGTTATACAAATTAATGCTTTTCAGTAATATTACTCTCAATTTAGTAAAACTCTAATTAAAATCATTCCCCCCTTAAGGGTGATCTGTTGTCTGTCTGAAAGGAAATAATGTCAAATATTTTCCTTATTATTTAAATTGCTGAATTCAACCAAGGTTGTCTACTGTGTGATAATTTATGAGCTATCATCTTTCAATAATTTATTACTTTGTGTGAATAAAAACATAACAATTAGACAAAACACCCTTAAATTGACTAAAAATAATTGCAAACAAATTATTGATAACTAAATTAAAAAATTAAAAAAAAGAGGAAAAAACATTAAAAGAGGTAATAATTTAGAAACTTTGGTAAAGTGAATGACAAGACAAAGGACATGGATGCAAGTTCAAAGTTGATTGAAACGGTTTTTGTGGTGTTTTTATGAAATTTCTTTTTATCTGTCTTCAAGTGATGTCCAAAATCTTTATCCTTGTGTTTATGCCCCTTAAGCTCTTTTATCTCTTTGGCCACTGTTTTGACGACTTTAACCACTTTATCAGTGGTTGTCTTCTTATTCTTGTGCTCTTCGTATTCATTCTTAAACATCAATAGCTTTGTCGCACGTTTTAAACGCTCTGACAATCGATGCAAATCCCTGTTCAAAAGGTAGGAACGCCTGAATAAGGGTCTGATTTGGTAGTTGTTGTTTGAATCCTCTTCCTCTGTGATCTCAATCGATACCGAAGTTATAACGAATATAAGTGTCGAAACGATTCCGAAAATTAACTTCAAATCTAAAAATAAAATATCACTTCAAATGTATTATAAATTGATGTTTGTTTTAATGTTAAATAATATAACCAATGTCATTTTTGAAATATAAGATCTCCTATATTAATGTGTGAACAGAAAAATATCAACTTACCCTTAATCATAATTAAACTTGTTTATTTATCTAACGTTTAACATTAAATATTGAGAACATAATATTTGTTAACTTATTATATGTTTCGGAACCTCTGTTTGAATGGTTGTAATGCCATTAAATATAGTCTTATGAAAGACATTACAAATCCTTATGTAATATAACTATTAATAGCTTTCATCAGTCGGTCGTATATTTTTAGATCAGTTTTAGATCTCATCTCATATTTTAGATAAAGTTTAACAAAAGGGTTGAATAAGTTTTGTACTGATTATTGATGTCTTATTTATGTTTTAAAATTGATAACCGCTTTGAAATCCATTATTAATCTCAATATAGATTTATCATTGATTTTATACACCTTTCCCTCTATTTCATAATTTTAAAAAACAAATTCATGCAAGATCAGTTATTAAAAATAATGATTTTCATTCAATTGTTTAATAATTACAAATTGAAATAATTGTTAATTCATTGACTACCAGGTATATTTTGTAGAATATAAACTAATATGTATATATTTTTAGATCAAACAGTTCATTTGTCAATCAAAATAAATGCGGAATTGTGTTACTTCTTATAAAGGCTCCAGCTCTGTTAGTTTAAATTTAATTTGTTCAGGGACATTATTTATCAATAATTATGTAATATTTTATTTTAACTAAAATATTTTCAAAATACTGTACAAAGTATTAAATTGTTTTATTATTCAGTTTAAGATAGACAAGTACATTTATTACAAATTAAAAGATAAAATGATTCAATAAATCATATTTTATTGAATTATGATTTATAAATGACATTGTTTATAATAGTATGTTTAAAGTTTAGATTATATATAGAATAAAATATAATAACTTAGATATGCTTAATAAAATTGATAAAAGGTTCCAGTATAGATTAGTATAGATTAAGTATCATTACAGTATTATTATGTTAAATATGACGTTGCTTATTTTATCCTCACTTTGATCACAACAACGCGCAGGTGTTTCAGTCAACGTAAACACAAAACCGATAAAAATTAGCAAATTTTGTGATAAAATAAAAACTAATTATTATTTTAGTCATTATTTTATAACAAATGTCATCGAAATCACTGAAAATACATAACAATTGAAATCATTTTTGTTTTGTTTCACTCTTTATGTCAACGAATGTGTCATTAATTAAATAAAATAATCTCTAATTGTGTTGTCATTGAATTTATTAATTAAATAGAAATGAATTTACCATGCTAAATAAATGCTGAATTGATGCTTATCTAGGCAAGTTTGTATTTTAAGATATAATATTGGTTATATTTTCTTAAATTATAATTTCAAATGAATTTTATGTGAAAAAGGGATTAAATTAAATGAATTTGAAAATAACCGGGTATATGACAGGTGCTTATTTTTAGGGGTATTATTGAAACTATTATTGATTTAGTTTTGAATATCAAATAATATTTAAACAATTAATAAGTTTATATAAAAACTTATCAAAAATGCATTCAAACTATTCTGGGTTTCAATGCATAACCTGTTGATTGAATTTTGAAATTAATTTCTGCATGAATTCAAACACTAATCAAATATTGACTTATTATTCATAGGACTGAAATCCCGGGTCTTTTCTGCTGAGAAATCGTGAAATGAAATAAATCAACAAAAATTAGTTTCAAAAATGAGTTCATCGATGATATTATGGCAGTGCGTGTACATAATAAGCATGTACCTTGGCACTTTCCTCTCTTACCTAATACCAGTGCTACTAATAAATAGACAAAAGCATAGCTCTACAGCACTGGTAGCTAACAGTGCGATGACTAGTCGTAAAACCCAACAAATCCTTTCGATATGTAATTGCATTTCCGGCGGAATATTCTTAGGAATCTGTTTCTTGAATTTGATTCCATATGTGGACCAAGAATTCAATGAACTATTCATTGCCACCAAAATGGAGACCACTTTCCCGATCGGAATGTTTTCCGTCATCTTAGGCTTGTTTTTGGTCCTAACCCTCGAAACACTTGTCATGAAATGTCGATCCAATTCACCCACTGTTCCCGTATTACACTTGGATGAGGAGGACCTGAGTGTAAGTCTCAATGCAATTGTGTTTTCATTTCTAACCTTTATTTCACCCCTTTTTGGCCCAAAGAATGATCCGGTGATTGAAGAACAACGTCAGGAGCTGTTGGATGTGAACAATAGCAGTGATAAGGAGTCCAATGACTACAACCATAAGAATAGAGTGATCTCTGAGTCCAATCATAGCCACAGCCATCACATGCACTCGCATTCACACAATATCAGTGCCAACTACTCCTCGTCAACCCTTTCCTTCTTTATATTGATGTTTGCGACGAGTGTTCACTCAGTGTTTGAAGGTTTGTCTCCCAATCATTGCAATCCCTGGCTATTGAGTTAATGAACTGTTATTATCACAGGTCTAGCACTGGGTCTACAATCGGATCCGACAAAAGCAATGCATTTATTCGTTGGCATTATATTACACGAGTGTTTGGTTGGCTTTGCTTTGGGCCTCAATTCGGCGCGAATTGATTGTTCACTCAAAACAAACGTTAAGTTTTCGGTAATGTTTTCACTGACAATACCAATCGGTATTGTATTGGGCATTGTGTTGGGCTATACTCCCGGCCTATTGGGCCGATCGATAAGTGCTGTATTTCAAGGTCTGGCCGCCGGAACCTTCATTCACGTGACTTTCCATGAGTTGATTCCGTCTGAGTTCATGACAGCAGACAGTGATAGCAATGGTTCACAAAAGTTGTTTAAAATTTTTTTACTCTTCGTTGGATTTAATTTAATCGCTTTAATGACTTTGTTTACGGATTCACATGACTAACAGTGAAATGTCATTTAATTTATAATATATTTATTGAAAAACAATATTTATTTTCATTTTATTTTTATTATTAGAAGAAATGTATTGAAAAATAATAATAAATTTAATTTCATTTGTTTATTATTATTGCAATTCATCTGAAAATACTGTTAATTGTTTTATCCAAAATACAATAACAGTATGTTCAGGTCAATTTTGATAGGTTGTCATAAACAAGATATATTCATTTCAATTACATAAATATCAAATTAAGTTTAGCACTAGTTTTGCAAAAATATGTTATTTTTTGAAATTTATTTTTTTTAATATTCCGAAAATAACATAATATTTGAGTTTGGAATACAATTTGAACCTATGACGAGGTGTTTGAGAATAGGATCTTGATATTTTAGTACAGATTCAATATTTTAGTAATAATAATAAAAATATTATCATCAATAAGTATATCTCAAAAGAAATTAAATTGTTTAGTTGCATTTTACAGAATAGTTTCAGCGCCCCTTGTACATCAGTACATCTAGGGGTATAAATATAATATTCTGTAAACATAACGTAGATACTCAATATTGTATTTTTAAATTCATTGGTATATATCGCCTTCAATGGTTCATGGTAATCACTGTTATTTACAATAAATAAATGGACACAATGTGAGCAAAGATTACCTTTCTCTTCATTACTACCTCCCAATTAATATACCGGCGCTAAATAAGCTGACATACAGTACTTTGGATATACTGTATATATGGAATCAGAATTTTAATGACACCGTCAAGTAAGTGCAAAAAAATGACCCAAATCATTTATGTAATTACATAACGTCAAAACATTTGTGTCTCTGATATGTAATCTAATCCTTGATATCCTGAATAACAAACAATTATATTAAACATCATTTATATTCTGAATCATTTGATTCAAGTTATTGGAAAAACCTCTAAATTTTAAAACCCCTTAATAAAATAAAATTGGTAACAATGATGACCTTGTTATTTATGAATAGTAATAAAATTGAATTAAATTTGGAAAACATTCAAAAATAAAATCTAAAAGTGTTTTAAAAAAGATTCACAAAAATATATAAATAAAAAAATTATATAAAACTTTCCTTCGCTTTCATTACAGATATTAATCTCTCTTTACGTAAAGAGAATAAGTTATTCATCAATTGGCAGATAACATACCTGTGCTGTATTACCTGTTATTCACTAATGAGAAGCATATCAACACAGTGTGTGTATGTGAGCTGAAAATTGGGTCAACACTTGTGAAAAGTTCACTAATTTTTTGTATTTTAAGTTAAGTTTTACTTTTAATTTATTATGCGATTCGTCTGAATCTTCTCGTCTGATGTGAAACAAGATATTAATTCAATACCATTAATAATTATCAATTAATTAAAAGGGGGTTAAATTTAACGATGTTTTTCATTATCAAAATCGTCTAAACTTAACCTGTTTTCCATTAAAAGTCATAAATTCTTTCACAGAATATTCTAATTCCTATAAAATAACTCAAAAATAAATTAAAATAATGTATAAAAGAAATTACAATTTTTAGTACATCCTGGGTATCCCTCTGTATTAACCCATCACTACCGAAGAGTTGCCAAAAAATGATTTCAACACAAAAAATAACACATTTTTATCACATTTCTATCGCCAATGAAAATAATTTTTTTCTTTGGGTTTAATCTTAAGTTTTTATGATTTCATTGAATACTAAAAGTCTATAAAAACGAGTGATTTTTGTTTTTTGAAGATTTTTCACGAAATCACTCGAAAAAGTGTTCAATAAATCCATAACTGTTTTTATTAACAGTTTTTCTTCAATAGATTTCAAATATTTATTTTTCATTTTAATTGCATTTAGTTTTTGTGACAATTAGTTTTGAAATGTTTAAGGTTTGTATCGATTTTCACTCAAAGGGGTATAAGTTTTATATTTAAATAAAGGGTGTAAAAGCGAAAAATATTTTTATTTTGTTTAGGTATTACTGTTATCGTTGGTGATTGTGAGCTGCCAGTGCCAGGTGGCAATACCCCAACTACCAAGAGCAAGTAGACTTGCGGATACCCTTGTGCCCGCACCAGACGCTGTGGTTGCACCACATATTGTTTCAGACGTAGGACCGGTAGCAGTAGCGCAGACACCCATATTCTCTACCGGTTCATACCTTCACCAAATTGTTGCACAACTCAGAGGTCAACAGCAACAGTACATCGCAGCCAAACACGCCGTTCCCGTCGCTAACGTAGACGTTCAGCCAGTGGTTCATAAAATATACTCACAGTTCATACAACCCGTCCGAGATCTCGGACCCAATGACGTGGTTCCAGTCGGCCCTAGAGTTGGGCCCCAAATTGTAAAAGATGACATTCCCGTTTTTGTCAAATTCAGCTCCCGATCCCAACCCGTTCACGTTGAACACCAACATATTCCCGACCAACCGGGAGAAGTGACTATAACCCGGTCGGAGGACGCGCCCCATCACGTCATCCATGAAGTGGTCAGACCTATCATCCAAGAAGTGCGTGAAATCATTCAACCCTATAGACGAGTCACACAAGAGATCCGTCCCGTGAAAGAGGAAGTGCACACATCAGTGGCCGCTAATCCTGACGGCGGCGCCGTTGCCTATGCCTCGCCAGCAGCTCTTGCTATCCAAGCACAACAGGTCGCTGTTGCACCCATTGCACAGTCACCACACTCTGGGTCATACATTCATCAAATTGTTGAACGACTGAGAGCACAACAGCAACAGTATCTCTCATCTAATGGACAGGTATTGAGAATTAAGTAAACATTTATTAATGAAATCAATAATAAAAACCAAAAATAAGTTTTCAATAGGTTTTGTATTTTTGTTATAAAATGAGTGAAAATGTAATCAAAATGTAAAATAAAATTGAATTTAATTTCCAAAAACATGAATTCATTTCTCATTCTCTCATTAATTTATGTCTAATACCCCTCACCTTTTGTTAATTAATGAGATGACTGACCCAAACATAATGCATAAAAAGGGGGAATAATTTACTTTTTATAAATTTAATGACTTTTTAAAAATATATTTATTTTTATATTGTATTATAAACACAATTAGCCCGGGATCCCTCAAAAATAATAACTAATTGAAGTCATTATTACATGTTATACCCAACATACCAGTGCCAGACGCCGTTGCATTGATTATATATCTTTCACAATCGTTCACAGCTTTGAGAACATTGTTTTTGTTCTCTTTTAGACATCACAATTGAGTTCAGTTTTCGCTATCGTGTTATCTTGGATATTTTATTCAAAATTCTATCATGCTCAGGTATGTGTTGAAATAAAAGTTAAGATCAATTTATGATAATTAATTAATCTATTCACTAATAAAACTTAAATTATCAACACATTTACAGATTATGTGTTTACTCTATAAGTCTATGCATTGATTTGTGAATCGATTTCTAATGATTTTGTAATCAATTTAATGATTAGATTGTAAACAACTTTTTGATTCATTACTCTATGCTATAATAATTAATAAATTTAGGGCAAACTGTGCCTGAAGTTCAATTAATTGATGGAAGACCTTGGTACTTATACTAATAGTCTAATACCATCAAAAGTACCATCGAAAGCACAATCAAAAATGCTTGTGAAGATGAGCTGGAGATCGGATATCTATATATTTTACACATTAAGGGAAATATCAATATTTAGAGAAAAAGGGAGAAATTGGGTAAAAAGAGAGGACTTGTATGTAACAAGAAAACTTTGGTCTACATATCAGAGTCAAGAAAAAGTGATCGAGAGACTTTTTCAAAAACTGATAAAGTTGAATATCAGATATTTATACTATTAATATGTTTAATACATTTTCTCCCGTCTTTGAAGAAGGGGTGAAGACTTTCCATTGACTCCCAAAGGCATTACTACAGACGCAAACATATCAGTAGTGGAGACCTGGAAGGGTATCATAATGGAAGACGCGTATGGAATAGGTTTAGTGAAGAGTAGAGGTACAGTATTTCCAACTTCAATGTCGACTTATGAAACACACCCAGATCATATCAATCAAGTGGGCAATCAGGTAGTCAATACTTAAAGCATATAATAATTCAATGTTTCATTAACTGTGCTTGTACAGATTAGAGGTGATGTCATTTGACAAACTTATGGGTCATTTGAATACTTAAACACATTAAGTGTAAAATTATATCATTTATAAAATCAAAATCTTTTTATTCAGATTGAAATCAATCCATATCTGACTGAAGAAGAATTAGTGGACTTTTGCCAGCGATTGGGTATTCAAGTGTGTGCTTACAGACCGTTATCTAAAACTAATAAAACTCTATTGAATGAACGGGTGCTCAAAGAGATGACACAAAGATATAACCAAACTGTGGCTTAGATTATAATGCGGTTGACTATACAGAGGGATATTGTTGTCATTTTGAAAACCAAAAAATGTTCAGATTTATTAAAAACTTTAATTTATTTGACTTTAAGCTAACCCGGGATGAAATGGAGACAATATTTGCACTGAATATGAATTTACAAAAAACTTATTTCTTTGTTGTGAGATATAACTCTGAATATCTTTACCATAGAATGGCTTTCAAGTGATTCAAAGCATTAAACAATCATTTGTTTCACTAATTATTTGTTTTAAAATTACTTATAATTTAAACATTTATTGCATTTTAGTTTAAATTTGTCTCATATGTCAAATTAAGATAATAATCAAGGTTGTTTGAAGGCTATATTTTTAGTCCACCCTTTAAAAAAAGAAAGTGTTTATATTAAATATTGAGACTCAATTTGAGAGCTATTTCCATTTGGCCAGGAGCATTAAAGCACAGGGTTATATTGAAGATTAAGGGGATTTTTATTACATATCGTAATTTGGATATTCTGTGATGGTTTGCAACAATTAAATTAAAACTTAACAAACTGATCAATCATAACATCATAACATTCAGATTGAAATAATCATTGACATTTTTTTTTATCAAAATAACCTATTTATAATTATTACCACCAAATGATTCAATACAATTAAATTAATAATATGTTTGTAAGCATTGATTTGAAACTATTTTTAATGTTATTATCGTTTTTATAATCTTTTCTTCATTTCAATCATAACTCAAATCATGTGATGAATTCAAACATTTGTTTTCAATTCATATAATAGTTTTCATTGAATAAAGTTTTTACGAGAAATGTATAAAATTTTATTGTCTTTTGTTTGTCTCGGCTTTGGTTTCACTGCAAGTAAGTCAACAATAAGTTGTAAAACAGTTAAAATCAAATCAATTTCTGTAACTTTGAAATCAAATTATTTCCTGACTTTTGAATAATAATAATGTTTTATAAATAAGTGATTTCTATTCACTGCTGAACAGCACAGAAGGTGCCAAACCTTAGACTGATAGACGGGCGCCGTATACCTATGATTGCCATCGGATCTCTATATATCACTGATGAAAATACAATTAAAACTGTGATCGATGCGGGCATACAGGTTGGGTACAGACATATAGATACCGCGTACTTCTATAAAAATGAACATTTTATTGGAGAAAAACTGAGAGAGATATTTAACAGAAAAGAAAACAATCAAATCAAAAGGAAAAACTTGTTTGTATCAAGCAAACTCTGGTCCACTTATCACAGTAGACGAAAAGTGGTCGAGGGATTAAAATTGTCTCTCAAGAGATTAAATATCGGATATCTAGACATGTTTTTAATTCATTTCCCCTTTGCCTTTGAAGAAGGGGGTGAAGACTTTCCACTCACACCCGAAGGTATCACTAGAGACGCAAACATCTCAGTAGTGGAGACCTGGAAGGGTATGGAAGACGCGTATAGAATGGGTTTAGTGAAGAGTATCGGTGTTTCCAACTTCAATGTCGACCAGATTTGTCGACTTATGAGAGAAACTCAGATCAAACCAGTGGTCAATCAGGTATTGAATTGATTTCAAAGTAAATTACATTTGAAAGACATAAAAGTAAATCACTTTTAGATTGAAATCAATCCCTATTTGACTGAAGAAGAATTGGTTCGGTTCTGTCAGAAGCTCGGCATTCAAGTTGAAGCCTACAGTCCACTATCAAAAGCCAATCAAACTCTACTCAATGAGCCAGTGCTCAAAGAGATTGCCAATAAATATAACAAAACAGTTGCACAGGTGATTTTTAGATGGCTAATTCAAAGAAATATTATCGTAGTACCAGGGACATCTAACAAATTAAGATTAATAGAGAATTTTGATATTTTTAATTTTAAGCTAAACTCCAATGAAATGAAGAAAATTTCACTTTTGAATAGAAATTTCAGAAAAACAGATATCATTCAAGCAAGGTTCAATTCTGAATACCCATACTTTAAGATGGGATTTTGAAACTTTAAAAAATAAATATAATATCAATATTTGAATATACTTTTTATTAATTAACCAAATAAGTTCCCATGTTAATTTCTCATGTAATAAACACGCACATATTTACTATGTGCAGTATTTTCTCCGAAAACTGAAATTAAACAAGGAATGAGTCAAACCTATAATTTCAGTTTTCAGATGAAGTAATTTTATTATTTAAAACAAAAAATAATATAAAATATATTAAAATTAAATTAACCTTTTCTCTATAGAGATTCCTTTGTTAACACCTCTATATAGAATCCTTCAAACTAGATTCCCCATATTAAACCCATGTTAAATTCCCATGAAACATCCTTTGTTACATCCCTATAGAGAATTGCATGTTAAATCTCAATAGAAATTTTCATGTTAAACGCCGATTGCAAATATGTACTCATCAGAAATCTCGTATTACATCCTCATAGAGAATCCTATAGTAAATCCCATTGAAATAATTAATACAGTAATCAATAAAAACGTTTAAAAATTGCTTTAAGTTTGAATTTATTCTTCAATCCATAAATATTATTGGTATTTACCGTTCCTTATGATCAGGTGCTAAATAATTGCACATAAAATAATAAGAAATTCTAATAAAATGCAATAATAATAAAATAATCACATATTCATATTGACCCTGTTCCTATTCGTAATAAATATTTAATTTAAACATGTTTCTCATATAAATTGATAGCATTTTAAATTTATTGATTTTCACTGTTACTTATGATTTGGCTTGTGAATTTTATGCTTTGATTATGCTTTCAATACACACAGAGAAACAGACAAACCCAAATACAATAAGAAC
>JAQGAT010001304.1:0-15647 GCA_034687845.1 Pantelozetes paolii
ACTGTGGCCAATATTAGCACCAGAAGTGCGAAAACGGCTAAAACAACGGTAATTATAATCCACTTCTTATTATCGACAGTATATTCAGAGTCACACGACTGTCCATTCCATCCCTCATCACAATCGCAGGCAAATTCATTCATACCTTTGGGAATACACTTTCCATGATTACAGTTAACGCCTTCACAAACACCTATCGATTCATAAATAAGAGTAAAATTGAAATTAATTTTAAACAGTGTTTGAAAAATAAATAATTTATATCCCATACCAACACAATGTTTACTATCGTTGCCTATTTTGAAATTATCAGTGCAATTGCACACAACATCGATGACCCAGACATTATTTTGCTTCTCAGGTGTTTTTTCATAACATAATCCGTGTTTTTCATTAATGAATGGACAGTTGGCTTTACACAACTCTTTTGCTAATAATTTAAATTGAAATTATAATTTAAATCAAATGTTATAATAGTTGAGTGTATAAAACAAAACATACGTGTGCAAGTATAAATATCAACTCCATTGCGTTGAATCTTCTTGGTTACTTCAAAATAGTGAGGATTGCAATCACATGAATATAAAGAACCTGTCTTTTCAGTACAAGTAGTATAATCTTCTTGTACACATAGATTATCTGATATACATGACTATAAAATTAAAATAAACTGTTAACAAACTATCTAGTTAAATTATTCTAAGTTTACCTTTCTTATCTGAGGCTCCTGTAATGTGTGTTTATTGATTATTAAAGAATATACTTGATTACTATCTTCAGAAAATGTTTTCAACTCATTATAATAATCATCTTTAGGTTTAGGGAAAAAACAATAATCTGGATCTTCGGGAATAGGTATACAAAACTGACGATCAGTTAATGATTGAACAAATGATTTGTTGTTATTTTCAGTCTTCACTAAATTCATAGCAACTAAACATTTATATGAATTTGTGTTTGAATTTAAATCACATTTTTCAACAGATATGGTGTCCTTTGAGTCCTTAAAGTCAGTATAACTTATAATGTATTTTAAATTAGTCTTAATTTTGTTCTTCAGATTCATTGGCCATAAATTGTCCCTCAATTTGGACTCAATTATCATATTTTCAGCATTTGTTGAATTAATTTCATCAAAAACTTGATTCAAATTTGCACTGAATTTCAATAAATCTTTTTCATGACTGCCATCAGTGAAGACCTTAACGTCAGAAACAGGTTTGTCTTCAAATGTATCTTTAATATCAATAGTAAACTCCACTATCTTTTCTGTAACCATGCACGTTTCACTAATCTTATCCCAGACATACCCAGGTCTACAGTAACAATAATCTATCCTGTTGGTTTTTAGAGGATCAACAGAGGGATCGCATTCAGCGTTCCTGTCTTTACAACTTTCACGCCTATTATCTATTTCACAAAAACCAATACAGATATTGGATGTACTGTTAAGTTTAGTATTAGATGGACAGGGGCATTCAAAAGTGCCCAGGGTATTTGTGTTTATGAGACAAAGAGCATTTTTCTTATCACACTCAATTCGTCCAATTCCTCCCTTTCCACAAATCGGTTTCAAATCACATAAAGAGGTTTTATCATTGAGTTTGAACCTAACCCCACACTCACATATAAGTTTACTATCATTAGACCTAACTGTCCTCTCGGATGAACAGACGTTTACATCGATATCTGATTCCGCTATTAATGAGTAAACAATTGAGTTGTAAAACAGTTATCTTTGAATAGCATTTGACTTACATTTTGGCTGACATTTCTTCTTTTCGGTGTCATATTCATAGCCATCCCTGCACTGGCAATCATTCTCACTATCAATACAGAAAGCACTTTCACCACAATTACACTTTTGCTTATCCTTTAACTGACAACTATTGTCTTTACGAGTGTACGAGTCATAGCAGGAACAGATAAAATTTCCAGCACTGGTAGGTTTGTTGTCATCACATTTCTGTTGACACTTATTGAGAAAAGGGTTTACACAGAATTTCGGCTCACATTTAGAACTGTCACCATCTGTTCAATTGAATAAATAGTATTAAATTAATCAAGATAATATTATTGATAGAACAATCTCACCATCTGGACTGCTATACCCCTGAGGACAGACACATCTATAATCATTTTCAACGTCTGAGTCCACTAATGGTAAACATTTAGCTTTAGAGTCAATGCAAGCCTTTTTATACTCGTTATTCAGTTTTAACTTTCGGTGCACTTCATTACAAACATTATATTTTTCACATTTCAATGATTTGCTCTTCTCTTCAGACACTTGTATATATCCGTCCGACTCTTTGCACTTACACTTACCGTTATCCGGATCACAGCTCTGGGTCTCTAAATCACAAGAAGTGGTCAAACATTTTGGAAATTCTTTACATCTGTTATGAAAACACAAATATTATATTGAAATCTGAAAGCAATACAAAACCGCATACTCTTTGACATTGAAATCCCAGAATGTATTGTTGTTATCACTACAATCACAAGAAAAGCCACCAAACCCTCCATTCCTACATTTTCCGTAATTGTTTCTATCACAAAACTCATCACCTTTCTCGCCAAGACCCTAATAAATAAGTTAAACAACATTGCTCAAATCTCATATACAATATAATCTTTGTATAATAACCCCAAAAATATCTGATCCGCAGATGTCCTGAATTTCACAATCAATGCCGGTCTTCCCGGTTGAGCACTCACAGTGGTAGCCGACAACTGGGCTTTTCCTGATGCAAGTGCTTTCTCCACCACCACATGCCTTGAGGGAAGTGTCACTTTCAACACAGGGATCGCCCAAATCTATTGACTCTAATCTAAACAATTGCTTTGATTTATCACTGATTGCATAATATTTCACTTCAAAACCAATTCTGAATGAATTACTCATTGCTTTAATAGGTATTAAAATGATATTAAATGTTTGATTAATAGGTTTTGCCTGTAATTCAACAAAAACAGTGAATAAGTGATTGTAATCTAAAATTAACACTAAATTACTTTTGGCTCAAAATCCTTGTCTCCAAACACCTGTCCATCAATTAATTGTTTACTCATTTTATTATCAAACAAAACGGCAGTAATTGTATAATTTTTGGATGTGTTTGCACTCAATTTGAACCGCAGTGTCATCTTATCCACGTATTTTGAGATCCAATTGCTTATCAGATATGAGGTTTGGTTTGCATTAAATTTCGCTATTAATTGAAATCAATATTAATTTTATAAACAATATTTTGATTTAAAATTTTCATTACGTATGAAAACAATGCTTTTCTGTGAACTACTCTCATCGGATTCCTGCCATTCCTCAGCTGATGGCACCTGAATCGGCCATTCATTACCAAAACTATAGCTTTGATTACTACTATCCCAGTGCATCAAAAACGGCAATTCATTCAAGACACTTTTATCTCTTTTACTAATAACCATGTCATTCAAGTGAAAGGCAATCAAATCGTTTTTGTGACTAAATTTAGGCATTATTTTAATCTTTGAAATCTTGTCCACAGTTTTGGTCAAATAAGAGACACATATCTTCTGTTCACTCCATTCTAACTGCGGATCAGTTCTACTTAAAGCCATCGGATTGTTGGTGTTATAGGATATCAAGAGATTTGTGTCACCTTTGTTATAGTAATGCAATTTAAAGCAAGCGTTGTATGAATTGTCAAAGTTTTTCAAATCAATTGTCATTTCAGATGAGCTTTTGTTTGTGAAATAAAAAGGAAAGACATTTTTATCTGTGTTTTTGTCAATGAAAGGCATATTCATGTTCGACCACTTCGTGTCCCTCACTATTGAGTCTATAAAATCACATTTCTCTGAATCACAAGTGAAAGGATTATTTAAGTAATCAAATGTTCGGACACATCTGGAAAATAAAATAAATATGAAAGGTTAATTGAAAATCAATTTATATTTAAAATCACACTTTTTCTCTTTAACACTCCAGTAGTTATCAGTTATGCACTCAAAGTCAGACTCAGACTTTTGGACACATCTCTCATCATCTGATTTAAAGGACTTAACAATTGACGGATATTTCTGACAAACACTCTATTAATTGAAAACATTTTCAAAATATGATTAAAATATTGATTTAAAAGATATCTTGAATTAAATAGCATTACATTTGAACATTGATTTTTAGTGAACTGACAAAGAGGTCCTCCTTTTCCACTACTACATTGACACTGGAATTCATTTGGTCCAGTGCTAAGACATGTGCCGTCATTACAAGGATTTTTATTGCTGATACTTTTGGCGACACACCCGTCTCCTAATGATACCTTTTGAACAAGAAAGCTAAATTCTTTAGCATCCTTATCGGGATTGGATAGTTTTATCTCAATTATCAATTTAAATGAGCTTTTAATGCTGTTTGGAATTTTAATTTTATATAAACTTCCATCTTGCACATCTTTGCTGTCAATATCACTCCTAGTATAAGATCTCAAATAATTATTTTCTTGATATCTAAATATTAGTGATATTTTCACGTATTTCTTCAATTCTTGTTTCAATTCAATAATAAATTGATTTTCACTTTCACTAAGTTTTTCATTAAATACAATCCAATCACTCATCAAAAGGGTTGTGAAATCACTGTTAGGCTTAACTGACTCGGAATAAATCAAATTAATATATATTTCATTTTAAAGAGAAATTACCTTTGTATTCAAATTTGGAATTTCCAGTTGTCCAGAAATCATTTGGAAAAGCTCTCCAATTTAATGAAAAATTCATACGACTGCTGTCCAAGAGCATAGGTATATAGGGGACAGATAGTATGATTGGTTTCACTTGATATTTAATATTACTCAAAATAAATATATTTTTCTTCTTCTGATTAACACTCAGGGTCATATTGAAGCTCTCTTTAGGGGAATAAACAAAATCTCGGACACAAAGAGTAGCGCTTTGTTGTTCCGGTCCACTGATTGGCAATTCAAGCACCGATTGGCCGTCTTTTTGTGAGTCATATGTGACTTTCAATAAAACATTTTGTTCCGACTTATAATCAAAATCAACGCAAATATCATATTTATTGACATTTATGTTCAAAAACTCAATATTCATTTCATTCGGATAATCTGTTGGTGAATAACCATTGTCATCTTTAACCCATTTTGTCAAATATGTTCCTGGTTCTACACACGTATAGCTATATTAAAAAAAACACAATTATAAAATTAATAATCTTGGTAAAGTACATTATATTTATATAACTCACTTTTTCCAATTAATTTTATCAGGTTCATCGCAGTCACATTTAAATGTATTCAATTTGTTTATACTTTCACAATCCTTATTCTTGGTATTCAAGGTCATTTTACAATATTTTCTTCCTGATGATTTCATTTTTCCATTCCATGCTTTATTTAATTCATTATCTGGATAAGTATTGCAATAATCAATTTGCTCACAATGAGCACCAATAAAACCAAGAGGACATTGACACTTAGGCTTATTTGGCACATCCAGGGTATTATTGGAAAAGCATTGGCCCTTATTTTGACAAACATTACTATTGACACCAAAACAGGGGTCACCAAAGTGTAGTAGTTTTAAATCAAAGATAACGTCTGACTCCAGCTTTGATACATAAACGGGTCGATAGTATTCAATATAAAACAATAGTTTAATATATTTTGTGTCAAACATTGGACTGAAGTTAAAGTCAATCACTATTTTATGATCGTTTTGTTTATCGACTTTAGTCTCAAACACATCAAAACAATGCGACAATTCATTGCATACTTTGGGACTAATTGTGAAGAAATTAAACAAATCTTTGTTTTCAACTTCAATACTGTATTTTGAATCAGTGTTATGCAGATTACTGTCGTATTTAATCCAAGAGCTGATCAGATGCACTGAGGAAGGGATCGGATTATCTGTAAATCCTAGGAAATGAAAATAAATTTTAAATTATTTCTTAAAATATTTTTTACAATTACCGAAAAATCTAATCAAATCTTCTTTGAACTCCAGAACACCCGATGTCATCGGAGACAAATGAGTCCATTCTTGTTGCCAACCATTACTTCCTATGAGCTCTGTATTTGCATTCATTGCACTCAAAAAAGTCTTTGGTTTAAAACTCCAGATATTTTTAGAAGAATATTTCATAGTTTCTGATTCTGAGGTACCGTTCCGGTAATTGACATTTAGAGACAAGGTCAATTCCTGTGCATTGAATGCAATCAAATCTCTTAAACAAAAATGTGTTTCTTCTGTTAAATTGATGTTTGGTTTGACCACAAGTATAGTGTTATTCACAGACTTGTCATTAGAGATGAGTTCAACATTTATTAATGAATTGTCAATTGAGTTGTGCTTAAAATCAAAACAGTAATCATTCTTTTCGTTTAAATTAAATAAAGTATCTGGATCACTTTTTTCTGAATAATCATCAACCAATACATATGATGTAATAACAGAATTGTTGAAATTATCATCATAGTATTTGATCAAGGTATTTTTAGTCTGGTATTGAACTGAAAAATAAATTAAATTCAAATATTATTGAATTGAAAATTAATTAACAAAACAATGAAATACTCGTAAAGTCTTTGAAAGCAATGATCGCTTTCTCGTCTCCACTGTTGATATCGATCTCAAATTCATTCAACTCTTCAAATGACAACTTGTATTCACAAGACATCCAATTGTTTTGAAAATACTCTTTATATTTATCCGAAATTATTTCAGAGATCTGTTTAATCCTCACATAAGTCCTCGGTTCAAATGTCCAAGATGACCAATACTAGGGATAAATACATGATTAACTAAGGGATCAAATATTAGAGTTAATCACTTCTAACCTTAAAGCTAATCAAAAACGTTGTATTAATTGCTTTGGATTTTTTCAAATTATCCAAAAAATCAGTTTTGATTTTCCAGTTTATGTTTTTTGTTTGATTCTGGATATAATAAAACTGTGAAACAACACCCTTTGGGTCTGAAGGGTCTTCTAGAGGCCATCCAGTATTAGCCTCTTCCCAATCATTTTTATTTATTTGATAATCAGGTGCTGTTTAAACAAAATCAATTAAATTTTACATTTTATTAATCTCTTATCTAATCTATTCTGGGTTCACATTATATGCGATAACATTAATAACTTTCACAATTGAGTCAATGGTTTAGATTTATATCATTATGTCTTAAACAAAGTGTTATTCTATTCAGGTATTAGTTTAAGTGATCGCCAGTTATTTGAATAAAAATTATTATCAAACGATTGAATACTTAAAGCAATTTATAAACTCATAAACAATTTGCAGATATATTTAAACCAAACTATTGTTCATTCAATTGATACTCAATTTCAACGATTATGTGAAGCACTTATACAGCACTTAATCGCAGTTTTTCTACAATTGCACAAAAATGCAGAAAACAATTGAAACCAGAATTTCATGCCTCTCTGTAAATAATCCTAATTAGCCTTTCACAAATTTTATGAGAAATGTCAATACAATTATAGGTATTTTGTAATCAAGTAATTAAATAAATTTAAGGAATATTCGCAAGACTATTTGTACTAGATAACTTTTCAAATAAGAATTAACTTAAAAATAATTGACAAATGAATTAAAATTTATGACAATTACCTGAGCCGGAACTCAATGCGGTGTTATAGCACAACCAACTTATGAATATAAAACACAAAAAACAATTCATTATTTTTGAAACCAATTAAATGAAAAAACACTAAAATTTCAAAACTAATACAAAACTAAACAAATAATAAAAGCTTTTATTAAATTTAAATAAAAAGCCAAAAATTAAATATCAATTCATTCTTACTTTTAAATTATAACTTTCATTAACTAAACATTCATTAAATGAAAATCATTTAGTATTGAATTCAAACCGATATTTAATTATCTTTGATTTTAAACAATAGCTATTGATTTGACGATTAACTAAACGCCCCATAAATAGCATTAATATCTGTTTGAAAATTACTATTATTTAATGAAATTAACAAATATCTCATAAAATAATATGTTTTCGGACCACAAGAATGTAAATCATTAAAGATTACGATCAATAAAATATACAATTGTTTGAAGTAATGACGAAATTAATGAATCATTGTTTCTTTGAAAATATTCATTGTCATTTAATTATATTACAATATTTTACAATTTAAAAGTATATATACAGTGTAGATTATTCAGACCTTTCATAGAATATATCAGATTACCATGGTAATGTTTAGCTATCTATAAAGGTAATTAACTAATTTAAGGACAGAAATAAACTATCTTTTATATAAGTTACAAGTGTCATATAATAGATCCTCTTATTCCCTTAGAAAAAGAGTAAATATTTATCTCTGCAAGATGAAATGCAAATAAAAGAAATTTATCTAAATCATTTAAAGTAAATATTTGTATGATGATAAAATTTATTTTGATTTTATTCTGAGAATGTAAATTAAATCAAAGCACTTTTAGTATCGTTTTATTAAAGTGATCATGATCCTATTAAGTCAGATTATCAGCAAAAGTATATATGAATAAAATGATTATGAATTTCAAAACAGAAGAGTTAATAATATTAAATATTTTGATTTTATTTATTCTAGCTAAAAAATGTTTGGCTAATCAAAACATTGGCGGGTGTCATTTATATGAAGATAAATTACCTGAGCTTATTTGCTCTGAAAACAACATGACTAAATTACAAAATATTAATTTTAACAAAATTTGGATGATAAATATTAACACATCAATGTTAATGCTAAAAAATGTTACATCATATGAACTAATAATAGAAGGACCAGATTCATATATTAATAATTTTCAACTAATCAAGAAAATAAAATATAAACGTTTGTTAATATTTAAAATGAAATTGAATTTCATTAGTGATTTAATAAATCTTGGATCGACCAAGCTACAATATCTGTTAATTGGATCGTTAACTGTAAATATATTTGATTTAAAAATTGAGAATCAAATGAATTTAGAATTTATTGATTTGTATAATATACACTGTTTTGGAAAAAGTTTTCCTAATAGTATCAAGACTATTTCATCAGGTGTATTTGTAAAACTTAAAAATATAATATCTATTTCACTCAGAAACAACAGTATTGAAGAACTGGATGAAAATAGTTTAGTATTTTCTTCTACTAATAATATGTCTATCGATTTGAGTAATAATAAAATCACAACAACTTATTTGAAAAGAGCTAATCCTATGAATACCTTGGGTTCACTTAAACTGATTTTATCCGACAATAAGATCAATAGTTTACCCGAAGATGTGTTTAAACAGTATTGCAGTAAAACATCAAATACTTATATAATATTAAATCCAATCAATTGTTATTGCAATCAAACGAAATGGATATTCACTGAGAAGACAGCAAAAGACCATTTGTTTGGCATAACTTGTCTTAACTTTAATAATAAAGACTTGTTTTCAATGACTGAAACAGATTTGTGTACAAAACAAGAAGAGTTAACAACAACTGAAATAACAACAGACATCGGATCTCTGATAACATATATACCTGGTGTTACATATCATTGGTTTAATGAGTGGTGGCTTTGGATTACTATTTGTATTGTATTGTTTACATCAGTAGTTATTTTTGTCACAATTTATATCTACCGTAAAAGTAAACTTTATAATAGTACAGAACTGAAACTCCCGGTCATAGATCCAATGAATAAAGTACAGGATTGGTTAAATATCACATATAGTTATTGTAATAGTTATTTAACTATAATAAAAACAGATTCATTAAAATCTGTTGAAAATAATTCAATCATTGATAACAATATAAATTTAATTGATATTAATTTTTAAAACAATTTGAAAATTCTTAATGATCTTGATGAAATAAATTAATGTTTTTAAAATATTGAATATATAAAATCATAAAATGAGCATGGTATTTTAAAACAAACGGATTAAAACTCCTAATAAGAGATTAAGTAAAACTTTTAGTTTACCTGGCTAATAGTTGTTAAACTTATCTTCAATGATTTATGAACTTTTGTAATCTCAATCTTAATCGTCTGACAATAGTCTGACTTTTATTGACTTCAAAACAGTTATAAACTAAAATAAACTTGGATTTATTGCTATGTTTTTTTCAATTTCACGTTTTATTATAGTTTCTCCAATTTATTGTAAATACGTAAATACTGATTTAATCAAGATAGTGGTGAGAGTGACAAACAAGTTTTTATTATATTTATTATAATATACTATAAATTCATTTCAAATGTAATCTGAACACTTTGTTTGTGCCAAAAGGGTTAATAAATTGCAATAACAATTGATAAGCATAATGTTTTGTGTAATACAGACTTTTGACATAAAACAAGTAATAAGATAATTTTAATATATCTTGATTTCATCAATAATATAAATAAGGTTTTATTTCACACAAAATGTTATTACACTATGTATTGTTCATGACTATTTTATATTTTGAAATTATATTTAATTAAATCTGTTGAATTCAAATTTATTAGAATATCAATTAAAAATGAGCAAGTTTATTCAACAATTATTTTTTTGTTTTATTATAAATTTACCAGATTGTCTATCGTATATCTATCATTGTCCATCAAAAGAGCAATTAATTGGATGTACTTGTGAATCAGTTCCTGAGTTAAAATTGCACTGTAAAAACATGATGTTGCCGATATTTGAGAATTTTAACTTTGATACTGTGTTTCTTAATGATATTGTTACACAAGAGACTAAGCTCTATAATATGACCGCAAATACATTGAAGTTAGAAGGCAGGAAAAATGTAATTGATAACGTTAAACCCATCATGAATTGGAATTTTACATATATCATACTACAAAACGTTTCATTAGAACTGATACGTCGTGTTCTGGAAATTGGGTCTGAACATATAACTAGGCTGGAAATAATTGAAGTCAAAATGAAGGTGCTTGATTTTTTATTTAATCAAGTACCAAATGTCAAAGTAATTGATTTATCAAATGTTAAATTCAATAAAAATCATATCAAAACAATTTCACAAAATCTATTCATTAAGCTCAAGAAATTGACACAACTGTTGATGAGTCGCATAGGAATTAAAACGTTGGATCAAAATAGTTTAGTGTTTTCAACACAAAATCATTTGATTATTGATTTAAGCAATAATTATATTACGGGAAAAGAATTGATAAAATCAAACCTAAACATGAATTTCAATGCAATTGATGTGAATTTAACTAATAATGGGATTCAAGTCTTATCTGAAAATGTTTTCAAAAGATTTTTGGACAATACATCTCAAATTAAATTATCATTGAATTACAATCCGATTCAGTGTTTCTGCTCTCAAATCAATTGGATATTCACTGAGAAGACAGCAAAAGAGCATTTAATTGATATTAATTGTGTTAACATTGATTATAAAAACTTGTATTCATTGAACCCAAAAGATTGTATAAACGATATCCCTCTCACACATAACGATATTAATATCTCCACTAAAGATATACTTATCATAGGATTGAGTGTTTTGTTATTCATATCACTTTGTGTTTCAATTTATTTCTCATATATTATTCACAGGATTAGGAAATTTCCTGATAAACATCCGCCCAATTCATGGCTTGAAGGTATGCTGAACTTTATTAGAAATGCCAAATCATCCATTGCTAGTACACCAATAACAATACCACAAGAATACAAAGATGTCACTTCTCAAACAATAGAGAATTTTTCAAACATTCAAGATTGTATGTTTCAGGGTGACTCTTCTGAAACAATGGAAATTATACCAGATATTGAAGAGAAAACAATTGTCAGACAGTCAATCACTAATAGATCCCTAATTAGCGTTAATCAGAAATCAGATAAAGTGATTCAAATTTCAGAAACAAAATGTGGAAATATTGATGAGATTGAATATGAACCTGGTTGTTCGCAGAGAACACGGTTCTGAGCAAGACAAATATTTTATACTTCAAATATAGCGGTGTTTTGCACATGAACAATTTGCTAATACCGGGTATCTTAATAATTATTATAGCCCTTTTAAAGACTGTTTTTACTTTGAATATCTTGCCTTATGTTAGTACTGTATGTATCTCCAACGTATAACTCTGTATATTAAAATTAAAGAGCTTGAATAAATAAAAATATTGTTAAGAAATTAGAAAACTGTCAGTATTCCCGATGGTGGGGGGGAGGGGGGTAGGGAGGGAATTTAAAAGAGCCCTTTCATATGCCTGATCTATAACATCAACTTATGGATACCATCAACCAATTGGCATAACCCAAACTTGTTCACCTTATCCATAACTTACTGTATATCACGAATTGGAATAACATTAATATTTAATATAAATTAAAAACATTTTTAGCATGACTTAAATTTTATTTTTTACATGAAAATATTTCAAATATTTACCTAGATTAATTAAATAATTATTATAATTTTAAATATTAATCACACAATGCATTATCTTATTCTACAATATATTTTACTGAACTCTGATTGATTGTACAATTCCTTCTGATCAATAGGTCTGGTGAAATGTTACTTGATTAAATTATAATTATTCAACTGAAATAATCATTTTCATAAATAAGATTAATTTAAATTAAGTATAACTTTATCATGTTTTTCACTTTTATTATCACAAAAATGATATAAAAGTGAAAACAAAAGATAAATTACTTTTTTGTAAACATTTGTTGAAATTATTATTTAAGAAAAATATTTTCATTTTTTGTGTCAATAAATAAAATCAAAAGATTTTTACAATAGATTGAAAATGTTTTCCAATTTAATCATAAATTTGATAATAATATTAATTGCAATTATAATTGCTCTTGATGCATTTAAGTGTCCTGATAATAACGCTCTTGGTGGTTGTGACTGTGAAATGCCAACCACAAAAAGGTACGGGGATCTTTTATGCCACTCAACATCAACACCGAAATTGGAAAATATTAATCTTGAAACAATTTGGTTTAAAAATGTTAACATGTCAATGACCATGATGAAAAGTGTAAAGGTCCGCGAGCTAATTTTAGAGGGCCCGGATACATATATTCAAGATTTCCAACAAATAAAGAATATGAAATTTGAAATGATGCAATTATTGAAAATGAAATCAAACTTAATGAATGATATATTTAATTTTGAATTTGACCAGCTAAAATATTTAATAATAGGTGGTTTGACTGTAAATATATTTGATTGTAAATTTGAGAAAGTACCAAATATTGAAACAATAGATGTTACCAATAAAGGGTTGGATTATAATATTTATAAAAATGAAATTAAAATTATTTCATCCGGATTATTCACAAAACTTACATATTTGAAATTCATGTCGTTTAGAGACAATAGTATTGAAGAACTGGATGAAAATAGTTTAGCGTTCTCTTCGACTAAAAATATGTCTATCGATTTGAGTAATAATAAAATCACAACAACTTATTTGAAAAGAGCTAATCCTATGAATACCTTGGGTATACTTAATCTGATTTTGTCTAACAATCGGATCAATAGTCTACCCGAAGATGTGTTTAAACAGTATTGCAGTAAAACATCAAAAACTTTTATAACTTTAAACAAAAATCCAATCAATTGTTATTGCAATCAAACGAAATGGATATTCAATGAGAAGACAGCAGAGGACCACTTGTTTGGCATAACTTGTATTAACTTTAATAACAAAGACTTGTTTTCAATGACTGAAACAGATTTGTGTACAAAACGAGAAGAGTTAACAACAACTGAAATCACAAGAGACATCGGATCTCTGACCACATATACACCTGAAGTTACATATCATTGGTTCAATCAGTGGTGGATTTGGATTACCATTAGTATTGTATTTTTGACAATAATTGTTATTTGTATTACATATTATAAACGAAGTAATAACCGCCGAAACAATCACCCCCTGAAAGACCTGCCATCGATTTCAAACAATCGGATAATAGATTGGCTTAAAAACACAAAAGTTTATTCAATTACTAGTAATAGTTATTTGAGTATTAAAAATACAAATTCAATCAAATCTGATGAAAATATTTCAGTCATTGAAAGCAATGTTCATTCAATTGATATTCAATTTGAAAACAATTCAGTTATACTTAAAAGTTATGATAAAATAGATAAAGATATTTACTAAAGAACAACAATAACCTTGGTCCATTGATAAATAGTGATTACACAACAGATATTTATTTACAAAAATAAATCAACCATTTACATTAATATCTAAACACTAATACTTTTGTTATTAATTAAATTAGATTCTTTAAAAATGTTAAAACAAACTTGATAAAATATGTTTATATGAATTCAGTGTAATATTTATTCAATTAATATTCAGTTTGATAACAATTCAGTGATTCTTTAAGAGTTTGAGAAAACCGACGAATGTTTTGAAAATTGTGAATAAATAACAAAACTTTAATCTTTTGTTAAACTAATTAATTTTCAACACATTTAAAGGTTATAAAAGACTTATAAAAGAGAAGTTGAAAACAAAACTCAATTCATTTCATACTATCACTTATTTGATGTGCGATTAATAGTAACAAAATATTTTTCCAATAAATATAATAGTTGAGATTGTGATCAAGCTCAAATGCTTGACAAACAAGTGTTTATCTGTTTACTTCAAAAGGTTTAATCAAATTCATTAAAAGTTATGTCAATATCTTAGTTACACAATCAAACAGTTTAACAAAACATGCAATCCTGCAAAAACAATGTCAGATATCTATAACCTAACCAGATGCAAATAATTATTAATTTATATTTATTTCTCAATGCCCAATATTTTAAACAAGTAAAATTTACACTGATTAAACTTTTCATCGGTTTTAATAAATATTTATGTTGATTTAAAATATTATTTAAAATCTACATTAATTAATAAATTCATATTATTATTACTTGTTTTTCTAAAATATGTAAATAATATGAATACTCTATTAAATTAAAATGTACAAGCTGATTCCAAAACCAAATGTTTTATTTTTAATAATAGTTTTGTTAAAATATTGTGATTCATATGAATGCCCATCAAAAGAAGAGATGACTGGATGTTATTGTAACCAGATGATTCAATTAACTTTATATTGTTATAACACAATATTACCTAAATTGGAAAATTTCAGATTTAAAGATGTTTACCTTGAAGATATTAATTCCAAACTAACCGAGATAAATAACTTTACAACAGATCTACTGAGTCTTGAAGGACAGGATAATTATATCGAAAAAATTAAACCCATAATGAATTGGAATTTCTCGCATATTATTCTAACAAATATTCCAAAGGTTCTTGTTAATCGTATTCTTGAAATTGGTTCAGATCATATAAAAGTGTTTGAAATAATTGGAATCACAATGAGCCTGTTTGATTTTTCATTTAATAATGTTTTAAATATTGAAATGGTCAAATTATCTAATTTATATAAAACAATGTACTTTTATAATAATCATGTCAAAACTATTTTATCAAATTTATTCATTAATCTCAAGAATCTGACAAACCTTTCAATAAGTAACTCAAGTATTGAAACTTTGGATAAAAATAGTTTAATGTTTTCAACACATAATCATTTGACTATTGATTTGAGTTATAATAAGA
>JAQGAT010001305.1:0-15627 GCA_034687845.1 Pantelozetes paolii
TTCAAAACAGTTGAGTCTTTTGTGGATTAGTTTTTGGGCCAAAACCTCATTGGGATTAAAGCCAACAGACATTTGGGTTCACATTCAGTGATTATATCACAAGTTTTGATCACTTTTATGTAAAAAACCTATTTTTAAATGTTTGATAATTTGTCGTCTCTTTCCACCCGTTCCTCACTTTTTAGTCTATTTCTAAGTTTTTATTATAATTTTTTAGTAATTTTATTATATTTTTAACATTTTATAGACTTTTTTGTCAGAGATATAAGGGTTAGGAAATGTTTTTAATGAGAAAGGTGAAATAACTATATTTCCATCATATAGATGAGTGTGATAATTATCCATGGTGAAAACTTGGTCACACTTTCAATAAAACTATTTTGATATAAGTTTTTATAAGAAAAATATTGTTTTTTTAATCAAAAATTGAATGACTTTTACATCAAATTCTTGTAAATATTTTGACAAATAATTTACAATTTTCTGCAAAATCTTAATTAAAAATAGTTTTCATATCTTTGAGTGAAATATAAAAATCAGAAAATGTTTTATAATTTTAATGGTTTTGAAGAGTTTTTAGATAATTGTGTATAAAATGAAATATTTTTTTGAATGTCATTGAAATTTATTTTTACAACAAATGATTTGTTGAATAACTGTTGGCAACAAAACAATTGCATTTTTTTGCCATAATATTCAACAATTAGTTAACAAATGAATATTAAATTGATTTAATTTAACGTTAGATCTGTTTTCAATATATTTTAATTCAATTTTCACAACAATTGAAATGATTTTTATCCCATTTTGTCCTCTTTTTAGTTATTATTAATTTTAAATCTTAATTATTACTAAATATTTTCAGACAATAAGAGAAATTTCAGTTTCTCTGAGCGCAAGAATAGTGTACTTGTATAAAGTAGTTGAAGATTTTTAGAGGTTATAAAAGTTGCAAACAATGAAAATGATATATTCAGGGCTTTATTGCAAAATTCTTAAACACCCTTTCAATTTGAAATGTCATTCAACGCCTGTATTTGCAATAAAGCCCTGAATATATCATTTAAAAACATCTTTAATGAAAAACTAATAAATATTTATTGAAAATAGTTTTTATTAAATATAATTTCACATAAATTTTCATTTCAACTGACTTTTCATTCATTCAATGAATTTTAGGTAATATTCATGAAATCATCAAATATTAGGACAAAACACAAGATATTTGACTTAAAATTTAGTTTTTCTGTTAAAACGGAGATTAAAAAACATTTTTAAACAAAAACTTAACAAAAAATTTATAAAAATATCAATTCATTGCAAAAATTATAGATTTTTATCACATTTTAAGAATCAGTGAATCCGTCGCCAAATCCCAATGCTTTGAGTAGACGTGGCTTTGTGTCACACATTGGACAGAGTTTGTTACGTACCGCTGAAGAGCGCATCCAAATCACCAGATTATGTCTCTCGCCGTCAGTGAGCTTAACTGATCCATGCATTTGTTGGCCCAAATGAAAGAGTCCTACGCCTGGAGAGTGGACTACAGGAGTGACCGAAACATCATTGGAGTTGCGATGAGTCCTAAAGTTCTGGAAATATACTTCACTTCCTTCGAAGCTCTTTCCCAAACATATGTTTAGAGTGACCTCAGAGTTGTCGAAATGAGTGAACAGATCCTTGTCTTCATTTAACCCGTATTTGATAGTAAACGCCCGATGAGTGTCGAGTCCACTGCCGACCCAATCCGGGAAAAACACTTTCGCCAAAGGATTCAAATAGTTTTGTCGCAAAGGGTTGAGAAAGTGGTCGTCAAAACCCAATTCATTCAAAAGTATACCTGTTTTACAGACAAATCATTTGTGAGATTAAGAGCTGAGAGTAGTATTGAAATGAAACCGTAATTATTCATAGTATTAGGTCTGGACTTCGGGACAGCACTGGCATTGAAGGCATCGATCTCTTCAATGAATTTATGGCAAAACTCTTGAGTAAAGACTTCAAACTTAAAGACTCTCTTCTCTAAACTGATTGTCTCAACAAATGGCAGAATGTCTTCAAACTGTTGACCACTTTTGCATTCATTCACTAAATCTATAAACGATTTCTTGAAATAGCTTTCATTCAAGCGATAGATGTCTTCATGTATTGGTTTGAAATCACTTTTACGCAAAACAATCCGTTTTTCGCTTTCAATGTCTAAATTCAAGCGCCGATTGAATTCAGTCTTCAATTGTGTCAACACCTCATCCCTCAGTGTCTGTGTATTGCAGCCAATTGTGGTCAACTGGTCGCCGAAGAGAGACCAGAACTGTTGGTCATTGTTGTCATACTTGACGTGAATCTTATATTTCGGCAAAAAGTAATTGTTTGTCAAAAAACATTTGCAGCGATAGTACTGTTGGGACACAAATGGCACACAACTATAGTCTGGGAACAGATGTGAAGACATTAATCATCAATACTTACCATCGTTTGAGTGAAAGACAAGTGAAAGACAATCTTATCTAACGGTGCAGACAAGCAGTGGTTGAAGAGTTTGAGCGCAGAATCCAAACAAACGTTTTGTTTATGTTTTGGATTCCCTTTAAAGGCATTCAATGTTTTGCTGTTTCACTCAATGTGTGTCTCGTTTTGTGCCTTAAATCCAATGAAAACTTTGATTTGAGTTTAGTTTTCAATTAAATTTAATTTTCAATCAGTTTTTTGCGACAAAATCTGTGAGCAAGTGATGAAAAGCAAAGGCAAACGCAAATCGGCGACAATTGTGGACACAATTGACAATCGCTTCAATGAATTGAGTTTTAGAGACAATAAGAGAAGACTTTTATTAATCAATGATTTGTTAAAAAGTAATCAAATTTTTGCTTTAATTGTCATTTGATTTGTGTTTTAATTGTATTAATGTTTGCATAGAATGTACTTATTATACAAATAATACCACAAATTGTCGCCAATTATTGGATGAACACAAAGACATCGACGGTTTGGTCGCCGACATCATCGCCATTGAAAAGGGTATGCATTTAAAGGGGCTTTTCTGCCAATTATTCACTAATTTCGCTCTCAATTTGATTCCCGAAGAGATAAGCATTGAATTACCGAAACGTAATGAAGAGAATTGGTTGGCATTCAAGCAGTGGTTGATTGACAACAGTATAGACGTGTCTAAAGTGGACATCGATTTCATTGATAGTAGACATGGGTTTGGATTGAAAGCAATTAAAGACATAAAACAAACGGAAGTTATAATTGAAGTGAAGAGAAATGTTTTGATCTCTTGTGAGACTGCGGTTAAATGTGACCACAATTTGGGTATTATTTCAATGCTTTTTGTGAATAATGTTTTCAATTATGAAATGATTTTTTCAATTGATTTAAAGCTTCGTTCATAAGAGAGGACCCGATCTTACAACACATGCCTAACATTGTTTTGGCCCTTCATATCATTGAACAGTACTGTAAGAGTGACTCATTCTGGAGGCCATACCTCTCGTGTTTGCCCTCAACTTATAGTACAGTTCTTTATCTAACCGACGAAGACATAAACCAATTGAAAGGATCACAAGTATTAGAGGAAGTGATTAAAATGAAGAGAAGTATTGGCCGACAGTTCGCCTACTTTTGCAATCAATTCCAGACCAATGAAACGGCAAAGAAGTTGCCGTTTAAGAAGTACTTCACTTATGAACTCTACCGGTAAGCGATGTCCTCATGTCCTCTCTATCTGTGATTAGTATCAGTGCTGAGACGACAGGTGGGAAACCAACGGGAGTTGATGTCATTGGCTCTCGTCTGCGACGGAATCGTATTTGTAGTCCAAGTGTTAGAGTTCTCTCTTCTTTTATATGACCTGCGCTTCCATACAATCACTATTATTATGATAATAAGCAAAACAATTACACCCATTCCTCCGCCAATGCCTGCGAAGAGATATTTGTTGCGGTTTTCAATACTTTTTGATTGAATTTTAAACAACTCTTCGTTTGATTTCAATTGTCTTTCATTTAGTGTCGGAAATGAATTCAAATTGTTTTCAATGTTATTCTCAGACGAATATAAAATCGGTTTTCTTTCCAAGTGTTCACTCAATCTGTTGACCATCACTGGTGTTACCTCTGAGGGCGAGTAGAAATAGGGGAACGTTTGCGTCGCCATCACAGGCAGTGTCTGTCCATTGAATGGTAGCATAACTGGCATTGAATTGATTTGCGGCTGATATGTCATCATTGGCCGAATGTCTCTGTTATAGAGAGGATAGGGAGGGCCTGTTGTCTGTATCAAAGGGTTTCTGCGATTATTTTGTGGCAATTCTTCATATTTTTGTTCATTTGATGAATGTTTAAAAAGTTGTGAGTCTTTCCTCAAATGACTTCTTTGTTGCTCTGAATTGTCTTTTCTTATAATTTGTGGCGTTTTTTCAGTTTTCTGTTTCTCATAATTGTTGTCAAAACCCAACCCTTGATTGCCATTTGTCTGCAAATTATGATTGACTCCCAACTGATCCACGAAATGGACTTTTTGTGGCATTTGTTCATATCGTTGTTGAATCGCCAGAAAAGGCCACAAATGGCTATTCAATTGTCGCTCAAACTGTTGGCCGAAGAGCTGACTGTTTTGATTGACCTGTGGTCCCAATCGACGGATTTGGTCATTGGATAGGAACTGAGGGTAAGGTTGTCCGTACATCCACTGACCGCACAGGCCGTCAAATATGGACAAAATGAGCGATAAATAGCATAAAATATATTTAAAGCAAATAAAACTGTTTTTAATTAACATTTTTGTGAACAAAATGAACCGAAAAATAGTTTTAAACAAATAGTAAAACAATTGTTTGAAAACTAATGCAAACTATTAATCACTAAAACACAACACAAAACACGAAATGAAAGTATTTGTGACAGAAATGCGGGTTTTATTTGAATAAATGTTTTATTTATTGTATTTCTGTCCCACAGTTGGGCGGTTTCCACAGTAATGACTCGACAGAATGCCATCCCTTCCGCAGATGGCCAGTCAATGATCAGTGCACTCATTCCGCTCTGGGATATGTGTAATCATAGATACGGAAAGGTTTGTAATTGTTTAGCAATTAATCTAATTATTGCATAAAATATACAATTATTTCAATTGATGTCAAACTTCTCATAGCTTTCAACCGATTATGATCTGAGCATTGATTCGGGTGTTTGTCGAGCAATGGACGACTTCAGTGCCGGACAACAGGTTATTATTACTCTATTCCACTGTCACTTCAATTACCGTTGATTTGCGGACAGATATTCATTTACTACGGCTCGCGATCTAACGGCGAGTTCTTTGTTCACAACGGGTTTGTGTACAACGAAAACAGTGAAGACTTTTTGTCAATAAGGCTGGGAATCAGTAAAAATGATTCACTCTTTCAACAGAAGTATGAATTATGTAAACGACTTGATCTAAACGTTTCCGGTGTTTATCGCTTGTATCACAAGTGCCAACCAATTGACACAAAACTATTGGCTTTTCTCAGAGTTTTTCATTTCTCTAAAGGTATTAATAATTCATTGAATTATTCATCAATTGTTTGCTTATTATTGAAAGCAATTATTCGTCAACTTTTAGCTCAACTCGACTTCTGGTTAGAAAAGGACAACATTTCAGACATTTTGCGAACAGATTGTCAGGAATTGATTGAATTAGAGGACAAAATACAAGAGTTTTTGGCCAACCGTTCGGTGCTTTTACTGAACGGCTATCCGAAGAGCGAAACAAAAGTGAATTATAAGAACGAAATTATTGAACAATTGATTGAAAGTGAAATCAAATTACTTAAGAGTTATGTTGTTTTGTAAACACTTTCACCGAAATCACCGAAAACTGAGCCAAAAGTTTGACCGAAAGCCTCAAACCCTGAGCCTATTTGACACTGTTTTTGATTAAAATGCAATAATAATTATATTTTAAACATTTATTTATATAATTTGTCTAAAGATTTGAAGAATTGATGAGATTTTTAAAAATTATGTAAAGATTTTAAAATATTTGTTGAAATGTTGACAAAAATCAATTATTTTGCAAATCATTGCAAAACAAAAGCAAAAAAGTATTTTATATTTATTCATTGAGAACACGATTATTAGGTGTTTATCCGGAATTGAGAGGAGGAATGGGCTATAGATGTAAACCTAGTCTTAGTTTTTAACAATCATTTTATACAACAGATAGACTGAAAAATCAGATTATGTTTTGTCACAACAGAAACAAAATTAAAAACTATTTTACACTTAAATTAAAAATAAAATTAAAAATCAATTGAAAAATAATTAATAAATTGATTACTAATTGTAATAAATATTTCAGACTTTCAGATGGTTTGGAGAGAAAGTGTACTTAAGCTGATAGGCGTCGGCCACCAACAGCTTCACCTCATTGTCCGTCCAGTGAAAGGTCGGCAGGTTTTGCAATAATAACATCAAACCCTGAAAGTCCTTCTCTTGTAAGAGATTTTTAGACCAAAAGCGGAGAAAAGCCGCGCAAACGAAGAGATGGAAAGCACTGGCGAACGGCGTCCCCGAACCCATTGTCCAACTCGTAAAGTCATTCACACTGTCGGCGCTCTCCTTTGGGTTGAGTGTAATACTCTTCATATGAGATGTTGGCACTGCTGTTGTAGCGACGGCCCCTTCGGCCAGGTATGTGTCCCAAAGGCGAACAATACAACGAAGGGGTAATTCTCTAATTAATAAGTTATTCATCCAACGGAACGCAAACTGCAAGTACTGTACGGAATGGGTCTCTAAGTGCTCGTGAAGTTTGCAGTCAACTCTTGAGATCACCAGCGACAAGAGGTGCACCAGTTTTTGGATACCCGGCTGTGCGAACGTATAGTTGTCTTGGATTGAGTCCAGGAGTTTAGTGAAAGACCAGAAAGAGTCGGATTCAACGCCCGCTAAGGTCTCTTCGGTAAGCGTTGAGACGTCGAAGGACTCGACTCTAGACAAAGCGTTGCCCGGAATGAACTCCGATAAGTATGTGACGAAGAAGGGAGTGACCAAGTCGTTCATACCCTGCACATAACCACTGGCCGGGTGTCTAATCGACCAGATGTAGAGAATGCGTTCAAAGATACCCTGAACTAAGTTCTGTTGGAATATTGAAATCAAAGGTTGCATTCGCGGGATATCTATATGTATTTGACGCCAGATTTCGTCGTTTTCTTGTCGGCTATGATAGTATTGTTTCACAAGATTCTGGTATTCGGCTCTCTTTCGGTCCAATGTCTGCACCCGTTTGGAGCGGACGACCGGCAGATAACCCAAGAGTAGCTTCCAAGTGATTGGCCGCACCTGATTGGGAATCCCACCCCAGGCCAGGGTTCGCAATTGATTGAGGTCTGTCACCTCGTCCTCGAAGACAATTTTCTTGATCTTCGCTAACTTCGGGTCGTTTTCGGTAATATTCATCACTTTTGAGTCCGCTTTCAAAACCGTTGAACAGCTTTTGTCGTCACTGAACGCCAAAACCGGTTTCAATGGCTTTGATGTCGAAGGCTATTGAATAGAGGAAAACAGTGAGGAATGGGATGTCATTGACGACTAAAACTACTTTTATAATCAATAAACAACTAAAATGTTTTGCAATAACCACTAAAAAGGGGCAAAAAATTGGGGCATTTGTTGAACAAAATTACCGATTCTTTGATCAAAAGCGCGGAAATGTTGTGCGAAAGCAATGAATCGTTTGTCGGATTAGTATTGAAATGGTTTTGATTGGCATTAGTCTGAAGGCAGTCATCGATCTTTGAATCCCAGGCGTCGTCACAGCTGGCGGTAAACACTTCAAAAGAGGACGAGTTGTTTCTCTTGTGCTCTGTTGGCCGTCCACTGCCTTTCGTAGGCGTTGTGGTCATCGACGACAAGGAATTAGTCCTCTGTTTAGTCGACTGTTTCTGTTGTTCACTAAACGGTTGGCTTTTATTTGTGGCAAAGTTTGTGTTATTATTGTTTCGCAATATCACACGACCGGGTAGTTTGGGGTTAGCACTGGTGGTCAGACCCGGGCTTTGGCCACAATTAGACCTCTGCTTCCAAAACGCAGTATTCGTTGCGTTCATTGTATTCAACGCTTTTTCAGCTGTTTTTCACAACAAAAGGCAATCAATAATTCAAAACATTGTTTTCAAAGTCAAAAAACTTGTGTTAAAAACAGATATTAATTAATAAATGACTGAAAAAATTGATTCAAAACTCAAATCAATTGATAGTTTGCTGTCCTTTAGGCACACACTCAACACCAAAAACCACTGGCCTTTGATTGGCAGACAATTTGTGTCTTCACTGCAATCGATGTTTAGTTTAATTGCAATTTAAAACACAATTTAATCATTGATTTAATTATTGTTGAAAATTAATGTCTGAATTGAGGTTTGAGTGCAAAAAATGGCAGAAATGTTATGAAAAAGAGTGAAAATAATGTGAAAAACAGTGATTTGTTGTCCACTTTGGGCGCAGACTCTCCACTCTGTTGTCAATTCAGTGCACATGTAGTCAATCAAAAGGGGCTTTAATTTTCAGGTGTTTTTCTCTTTCTCTCTCTTAAATCAATACTTTATTTATAATTCAATTAAACTTTTATTTAATAATAGTTTTTAAGTATTTATTAATTATTAGTAAATCTTATCATTCATTCAATGAATGCTTAAATATAAGTGAAATTTAATTACTTTTATAATTTAGTGTCAAATCGTTTTCAACCCCTGAATGACCGCTATATTCAACTGATTGTCTGATTATGTCGTCAAAAGGCTATCATAACTATGAAAGAGCGGTGAAATCGGCTGAAGAGGAAGAGGAGGACCCGTTGGAGACAATGCTCAACAAAACTGGTTGTAAAGAATTGCATTATTCACTACAAGTAAGCGCCCCTTAAGGGGGCCATTCAGGGGCTGTTTTGCTACTTCAGGTGTTAATCAGTTATTTTGGACTTCTTAAGGACTGTATGGCAGAGCACAGGGATTGGCGTAAATGTCAACAATTGGTACAACAGTTTAAGGAATGTATGAATAGTTATGAGAAAAATAAACACAAAAAATGAGTGTTTAGTCTAAAAATTGAAATCATTTTTCAATTAATGTCTAAATATTTGCTTAAATTTGAATTGAATTCAAATCTAATGATGAAAAACAATGAATGTGTGAATAAATGAGTGAAATATAACGTAATATAAACTTATTTTACATAAAAAAGTGTAATATTTTGGCAAAAAATGCTTAAAAATAAAAAGTGATTTCAATTTATATCTAAATATAAACTAATGTTTAAATTAATACTAAAATGCATTCAAACTATGATTTTATATCACATCTCAAGTGATTATCAAATGAATAGCCGTTTGAATGGTTTGCCCTTAAGTTAGCGTTTGTAAAGTTATAGGTCTCGGAGTTAGTGATAGAGCTGTCGTCGAAGTACTCGAGCTCTTCGGTGTAGTCGGCGTCCGCCTGATGTGTCAGGAAGTGGTGGTTCTGACGCGACGGCCACATCAGGTGCGTCACTATAGCGTAGGCCAGAAAGTCGGCCGCAGAGGAGAAGCCTATAAAACGGCGAAATGTTTTTTAATAGTGTTGTCAACGAGTGACAGGAATTGTCGCTAAATATACCGGAAATGAGTTTATATCTCCACATGAGCTCAATCTGAAGGGCAACCATAGCAACCAGAGGCAAGTGCACAAACCAGACCAGAATGCCGGCGCCGAAGTGCAGGTAGAATTTGAGCCGTCTTTGATCTTGCTCCAACATCATGGAGAGACGCAGCTCGTATAGGAACCACATCATCAGGATCACTCTAAAGGCCAAACTTATCCAACCCGGGAATGTGTGGTATTCATCAATCTCTTCAATAGTGTTAACCGAGTGCTAGGAATGGGATTTAAATTATAATTTGTGTAAACATTGGTTACAAATAATGCAAACCTTAATCCAAACAAACAAAACAATTTCAATACTGATGTAAGCAATCCATGCAAAGAATATCAGGGGTTTGGCACTTATTTCGGGTTTAGTGACCGGCCATCCCTTCGCTATGATCATCACGAAGAGTATGAATATTGCCTTCAATTGAAGAATTGAAACAATTATTGAAATTCAAGTGAAATATAACGAAAAGTAATTGAAAAGAGTTTTAAACAATAAAATTCGTGATTAAAGACGAGTTTGAATAATAGAGTGCCGTATATTTACCAAGGACAATATCCTAATAATGTCGGCCACAGTATTCAATATCTCAAACCCCTGGCCGTCGTGTGCGAACACTATCTTATGGAGGCCGACGAAGAAATAGGACAAACAGTGCATCGATAGTGAAATTGTGAACAAATATGTCAGTAAATTACGGATCTTTTGGGAACTGAAGGCATAGAGTTGTGCGGAGGTAAGGGTTATGTAGAATATTATTAAGAGTAAGTACAAGAGTAGGTCCTAAAGGGGTTAAGGGGTATAAAAATGTCACCATTTATTCAACATTTAATGGTTAAGTGGAAGAACCTGTTGTTCAAACGAGAACTGGTGGTCAAAATCCAGCGGTTTGTTGGACGCAGTGCTCGGATGACCATTCACTAGCCATACGTCGTATTTGAGTACAGAATCGTCAGACGACCCGTCTCTCCATTCGCACGATATATTACGTGAAGGGTTGGTAGGCTTGAAATCACGATAGCATGCGATTAACAGCAGAAACCAGAATCTATTGTGAAATACAATATGAGATTTGAATTCAATTACAAAATACAGACAAATGTTTTCAATGATTAAAACATTTCGTGTGTTTTCATGTAATTTAAGGAATGGTTTGAAAATTAATCATAATTTCCGCAAAAATATTAGTCTTTGTATAAAATTGAAGACAATTTGTGATTAAAACTAAATATCAGTGAAAAATAGATACAAAAAATCAATGACTGATTGAAAAGATTTTTATCATTAAATACACTTAACTTTTGTTTCAATGAAATGCAAACAAAAGTCTATTTAAAAATGAAATCAATTGTTTGAATGAATGACTGATTAATCGTTTACTCAATAAATATTGTAATCTAAAGATCAGAAGTTAAGATCAAAGTAGTCGTCAATAGAGAGGTATTTCTTAATCTCTTATTGTTTTCAACGGAAATAGCAATTAAATCATTACAAGAATGCAATCAAAGAGTCATTTCCGGAATTGTTTGCAATTAAAAACTCAATTCATTTGCAGTTTTCAATAATTTTTAGACAAAATCATTAAAAATATTCTTTAGTTTTGATCTCAAATGACATAAACTTATGGTTTCGTCGAAACTGTGGACAAAAATATGTGGTTTTGTAATGATTGACAAAATTCTGTGAATTCAATGACTTTTTAACTCATATTTCAATGCCTTTAAGTCTAATGTGGACTCAATTAAGTGAGTCATTGACTGAACTTATGACTAAAACCTTAAACATCTGCGAGACTTATAGCACTGGGAGGAAGGGGAGAGTAGGGGGAGAGAAGGGTAGCGGATATGTTATGGTTATGAAAATAAAGTCTTAAAATAAATTAAAAAATAAGATTCAAAGCACTCATACGTCGGTTCCTTCAGGTCTTGTATAACATAAGTGAACTGATAGTCCTGTACTATCTGTGCACTATTGCGGGCGCCGTCACAGAGTGCCCCATCACTGCAGGGGACGAACCGGATTATATCCAATTGGTTCTGGTTATTGCAGTTCTGGTCGTAGGCCTTGGTGTCTATGGTTTGAAACACTTGCCGACAAAAGCCATCATTGGTTTGATTGTTGTTATTATCGATGAGTTTGTAATCATTTTTATAGTTATTATAAATACTATTGATTTGAAAAAACATTTGTCTATTGACTAAAACTAAAGCACTTTTCTTTGAGCCGATCTTCTCCTTCGGGCCCAAGTGTTTGGTGACATTGCCGAAGACAAAGCCATTGGTGTCCTCCTTGTGGTGGGGGTCAGACTTGCCGACACCGAAGCGGGCGATCACCTCCAGTGGCCAACAGATAAGACAAATGAGTGTTAAAATCAAATATAAATATCAAAGAAATGATTGATTCAAATGAAATCATCTCTCAATTGATAAACAATTGCTGAGATAATGAAGACATACCTTCATTGGATCAGCTGATGGACTCCAAACCCCATTGACGTGAAGACAATAGGATTTTGAGAAATGAGTGATAAATAAAAGTGTTTTCAATAAATTCAATACAAATTTAGTTTTTGATGACATTTTTGGTAATGTTTTCAATGATTTGAAACAATATTTTCAATTGTATTGAAAATCAGATGAAATGAAAGAGAGGTTTAAAATCGCAAACCAATTGTCCGGCAATTAATTGATTGTAAATTTGATTACAATTTAACAGTGATTTCAATATTAATGGCAAAAATGTTTGAAACAATTGAAACGACACTTAAATTACATAACAATTATCACTAAAGCACTGAAAATAATAATACGTTTTTCACTATTAGTTAACATTTGAGACGAGAAATGAGTTTTCAGTTTCAATTGATGTTTAGTTTTAATGCTTTAATCATTGTTTTAGGCTTTGATTTGAGTTTAAAGTAAAAATCAATAAAAATTTCAATCAATTTAATGACAATTTGTTTTGTAATATGTTTTGCATTCAATGTTTTTGGACAACAAAACAGTGAAAACTGTTTATTGAATGGCAAACAGTGTTTTCACTTCACTTATGTTTAACACAATTTGTAGATAGCGTTACCAAACCATTGAGAAAATCACTGTCCCTTTCCTCCCATTCCTCTCTATCTCTCTTTCCCTATGTCTTGGCCTCAAAACGATAAATAAAATATAAAACTTATTTTTTTTGTTATAATTATTCAAAACTATTAATAAATTGATTGCAAACCAAGTATTGCAACAAAAGTGCAGAAATAAACTGATTTTTAATTTTTCACTGCTTTTTGAAATCAATTTTATTTTTTGTCACATTTTTATTGACAACAAAATATTTTTCACAGATTTTTCTTCTGATTCCTAAAAACAGGGGTTAGAATAGGGGGAGTGAATTGTGTTATATACCCCTGGCGATAAATCATTTACCTTTTTTCTCTTGAATTATCTATTAATTTAAGGGGAAATTAAATATTTATTTAAATTTAAGGGGAAATTAAATATTTATTTAATGGGTTATAATTTGAATATGGTGATTTTTAAATTCAAGTTCCTGTTCACTCTGTGTTGGCAACTGTACTGGTACACATTCACGTCATACCCCTGATTGTAATTCAAGGTAGAGAAACATATTTTCAAATTATTTGAGATTTTTTTTCACAAAATTTTATTTTTTATTGAAATTACAAAAAATCATTTCAAAGGGAAAGTGGGTTTCAATTCATTTAAGGCTTTAATCACTTGAAGTAAAAGATATTTTCGGCTTTTTTTGATGCTATTTTGGATTATCTGTTAATCTCTTATGAGATAATCCATTGATTTGATCAAATGTTTTACTAAATGTGTTGCAGAAAATACAAAACTAGACTTTAAATAGACTTTTATGTTAACAATCATTTGATAAACGCTTACAAATTGGATGCAAATAATTGAGGAAATGATTGCCTTTTGAGTGAAAAAATCGTTTTGACTTTAAAACAGTTTATTTTAAGTGAAACGAGAATCAGATCATTGAAATCTAGTTTTACTTGAAAAAGGGTTACAAAAGTTTAAAAATACAAAATAAATGTTTACAATATTTTCAATCTTCAAGTAATATAAGAATATTTCGCAACGATTTATAGGATTTTTCACAAAACATATGACTCTCTTATCTATAATTTAATCTAATCTCTAATGAAATTCAATATTCAAATGAAAAAATATAATTTTCTGTTTTATTTTTTGTTGAAGAAAAATGTCACTGTATTTTCAGTTTTACTTGACTTCAAGGGGTAAAACCAAAATTCAATGTAAAGTTAATTCATATAAAAAAGCAATTCATTAATTAAGTTATGATTTTCAACTGTTTTTCACAGTATTTTACAATTCATTATAAAAATTAAATAATAATTTGATTTCACTTTTTGTGTAAAAAATATTTCATTTCAATAAAAACTATACTTTTTTTGCTCCAAAATTCAATTATAAATATAATGTTCAGTGAAATACGGAAATAGTTTTCAATTATTTTAATCTATATTTAAAAACATTTCAAAATCTATTTATAGATGTGTTTCAGGCGTTTCCAACTTTTGCCACTTAAGACCTTTGAAAAATTGTTGGCATTTCATCTCATTGTAGGCATTCCTCTTGAATCCCAGTCTATGTTCCGGAATCTAAATGAGGTTTGCATTCAATGCACACAAAAAAAAGGAGATTTCAATTGTCTATTAATAAAATCATTGTTTGGGTTCTCTCTCTTACGGCGACTAAAATGTTTTTAAGCAGTTCTTGAGCGCCGATTGACTCAATGTTTGTCAACAGTTTGGGTATACTCTCAACAACTGACGGAAAAAGGGATAAAATATTTTTCACTTATTATTAATGAAAACACTTTTGCATTGAATTACCTCTCAATAAGACCTCAGTATTTATAGCCCTGTCATCTGTAATGTGTTTTCTATCACAGTATATGTCGAGCGGAGTGTTTCCTAATAGCATCTCAAACACAATGATCCCGAACCCCCACCAGTCGGCCTCCTTTCCGTACTCTTTGCCCTGATTTTCAAATTAAGGCTAGAGTTTAGTAATATATTGAAGAATGGTTGTGCAAAACTAATACCTGGATGATTTCAGGGGCCAAATAACTGCATTCCCCGAATGGATGACAACTCAGTTCACAGAGTTTTGCGGTTTCAAAGTCACAGAGTCTGAGTCGACCGCACTTTTCAATGAGTATACAATCAGGTGATACACTCCGGTGTAGAATACCCTTCAGATGCAAATGGTTTAATGCGATCACTAGTTGTCCGCTCAGGTATTTCACCACTTCTTCAGGAAGTGGAGCACTTTTGTTGACCACACTTAAAGAGACGGCGTCTCTGATGCGTTCGGCGACGAAACAATAGGCGGCTTCGGTCTCAAAGAAGCCCTTCAGAGGTAAAGTGTAGGAATGGGCGGACACTTTCTGCCAAACCAGTCGCTCATTCATAACCCTTTTCCACCCGGAATTGGTTTTTCTCATTTGTGCTTTCCATATGATTTTCATAACCGCCTCTTCATTTGTCTTATTATGAGTGATGGCGTAACAGTTGGCATACTTTCCGCCAAAGTCAGGACCCAACTGGCCATCCACCTTGGTCTGTTGGCGAGACCATATACTATAACTCAGATCCATTTGAATTGTGCCAACACTTTCATCATTGGCCTAAATAGACGACAGTTTTAGACATCGCTTAATATAAGCTATAATATTGAGTGTCAAGTCATTTGTGATGAAGGATTAGCCTAATATGCCAGTGCTCTACAGCCTGTGCTCTATAAACACATATATTTTAGCGATTTATTGAATATTTTAGAGAAAAATATTTCATTTAATAGTTTTGTTATTTAATGAAAAAGTTGACATAAAATAGCAATTATTGACAAAAGAGTAATAAATATTTTACCAATTTTTGCCAATCAATGGGTGCGAAGAACGG
>JAQGAT010001306.1:0-15621 GCA_034687845.1 Pantelozetes paolii
ATTTTCATAATTATTTGGTCCACTATTGTGGTGGTGTTGATCACTATTAGGGGTATTTTTATAATTATTTGGTCCACTATTATGGTTGTGTTGGTTATAGTTATATATATGAGAATTTTCATGCAATTTTTGACCACTATTTTGGTTTTGATGCTTATATTCAGGGGATTTTTCGTAACTATTAGGACCATTACTGTGTTGGTCATAGTTAGGGGCATTTTCATCACTTTCATCACTATCCTCATCATTTTGCTGATAATTAGGGTTATTTTCATTATGATGTTCAGGGGTTGGCTCCCTATTAAGGCCGGGAATGTATTGATTATCAAAAGGATTATAAGATTGTTGTTCATTGAGAGGTGTTTTGTCTTTTGGTAATTGAGGTTCACTTTGAGGATAATTTGGATAATTATTTTGCATCTCTTGTTGTGGTCTCTGATGTGGTCTTTGACTAAAAGGTTGAGATCTATAAGAGTTTTGACTTTTTTTGTTATCATTTTTTGGTCTCATTTGCGACAATTCATACTCATTTTGATTCCCATTGTCATACGACTGGCCTATTTGTGGGCCTAAGTATTGATACGGACCTCCAATGCCATCCTCTTTGTTGCGCACCTTATTTGGCATTTTTAGGTTTTCTTCAGACCATTTCTCATATGGTTTTTCTTCTTCAGGTGGTATATCATTGGGAGGGATGTCGTCTTCTTCTGAGTCCGAGGGACTGTTAGCATCATAGGAGTGGTATTCCTGTGTTTGATGATACTCTCGTGATCCACGGTTTTGGTGTTTTGGTTGATAGGGTCTTTGTGGGACCGGATGATGGTGTGGTTGACTGTGGTATTGGTCTGAATTGAGAGCAAAGGGTAAACCAATTCTTTTGCTGATTCTCTTGTTTTCATTGATAACTTGGGGTTCATTAGTGTTCCGATAGTTTTGAAATTTATCTGAATTTTCATTTAATGACTTTTCTGGCGATTGGTCGGTGTGTTGACTAATGGCACGACTGTCCACTTTTGACTGATCCTCGTAATATTTCAATAGTATATCACCCTTACCGCCCACTTCTTGTGGATTCATAACATCCGGCTTTTCTTTGTTATTATAGAGGGGAACAATATTTGGCTCAACAACTGGTTGTGAATCACTGTTTGGCATAAGATTTGGATAATATTGGACCACATCTTGTGGTTGTGGTTCTGATTGTGTATAGTATAGTAAAGGAGGAGTAGTGTTAGGGTTGGGATCACTTTCAGGATAGTTGTGAATCTGGTTTGAAATCTCTAAATAGTTTTTCAATTGGGGATCATTAGGGTTGACATCACTTTCCGCATCACTTTGTTGTTGTTGTTTTAGATTATCGTTTTGATAATATTCTGTTTGGCCCTCAATATTGAGGTTTTGATTCATGTTTGGGTCGTTTTCATAGTGTTTCTGTTCATCACCTTTAGGGCTATTACTTAAGTGATAATAAGGCTGATCTTGATTTGGGTCTTGATTTGGATTGTGGTTTGGGTCTTGATTTGGGTCTTGGTTTGGGTCGTGGTTTGGGTCGTGGTTTGGGTCGTGGTTTGGGTCGTGGTTTGGGTCGTGGTTTTGGTCGTGGTTTGGGTCGTGGTTTGGGTCGTGGTTTGGGTCGTGGTTTGGGTCGTGGTTTGGGTCGTGGTTTGGGTCGTGGTTTGAATGTTCATTTAGGTTATGATTTGGATCTTCATTAGGGGTTTGGTTTGGGTCTTCATTCGGGCCCTCATTATGATTGTGTTGTTTATAGTGTTCATCAATGCCTTCATTATTACCAGAATTATCGTCATTAAGATTGGGTTCATGAGAGGAATCACTGTCTGGGGATTTGGGATAAGTGTCCCTATAATTAGACCCGTCTTGGTATGAGGAATGACTCAATGGAGGCAAAGGACTGTTTCTGTCCCCGAAGTGATTGTTTTCATTATTTTGATTATGATTTTCAATCATAGGATTCATTGGACTTTCAGTTTGGCTTTCATTTTCATTATTTAATTCATTATTTTCATAATTTTGAGGCAAAGAGTCGTCATTTGGACCCAACCTCTCGTCGTTTGGATCACTACTCGGGGGCTCTTCAGGTGTGTTATCTACAGGTTGTGGACTTGGCTCTGACTCCCTCTGAATGGGAGGATAGGGGTATTCATTTGGATGAGATGGTGGTTCTGCTCCCTTAGGAGTCTCTCTGTGCTCATCTTCTGGAGGATGTTCTTCAGGCGGATGTTCGTCCTCTTCAGAGATTTCATTTACTTCTACCACTTCTGCCGCCTCAGGAAAGGGAATCAAATCGTAGTCGACTCCGGGCACTTTTAGTTTTTCAAAGTTAACCATATCCTGCAATTTCGGAATCAATTTGCAAATCAAAAACAGTCTCGCCTTGAGTTCAAAGCAAACATTCATTTTAATCAATATATTATTCAAAAAGATATTCAGAATATTCTTCAATGAAATACAAAATATTGAATAAAATATTTCTTTAAATTTATTGATCACTAAAATGGACTCAAAGTTTATAAAAAAAACTTAAGTACACATCAAATCTCCAAATAATAAAGTATTGGTAAAAGAAATATCGTTTTACACCTAAAATTCAATTGTATTTTATTCTGGATCTATAATAAAATGTAAACTAGATTTTAAAGAAAAACTTTTTTATTCCTAAAAAAAGTAAAAAAATAATAAATTATGTTTTTTTTCAGTTTTGGATGAAATCTTAAATAATGAATAAAAGATTGAAATAAATGAATGAAATATTATTTTCAATGCTTTTTCAAAATATTCACAATTTTTCATTATTTTTTATTCAAAACCTATGAATAGTTCAACAAATAGTGTATAAAATGAGTGAAATATTTCTTTATGTTATTTAGAGATATGTTATGTTATGAACAAAAATATTTATTATACCTTAATATTGATATATGTTTTGTCTGTTTTATATTATTATTGTATTTCAAATCCAAGTCTTTTAAATCAAATGAAAATCTGTATTAAGAGATAAATGAAAAAAGTGTTTCTGATGTGAGAGAAAAATAACTGTTTTTATTGCGATTCGTGTCTGAACTGAAGATTTACGGCTCTTATTCACAGCTAAGCTATGCCTTTAACTTTGAAAACATCACAAGTACTGGAAATGTATGGCATCGTAGCGATCGATAAAACTGTGAAGAAGTGTCGGAAACAACTATTTTTCTTAATAAACTTGAATTCAAATAATTTTTTGTCAAAAATATGCATTAAATAAAAATCTGAACTAAAATCACTTAAACATTGCTTCAAATCTAGAAAAATATCTTTCAATTTGTTTAAAAAATAGTCTTTTAGACACTATTTTCTGCATTTCTATTAAGTTTTATAAAAAATAATAACAAAAAAACATTAAATATTTTAAAAATTTCAATGAAATTCAAAAAACATTTCTTTTGTAAAATCAGTTTGAATTTTAAATTGAGTTTTGTTTGAAATGAAATATATTTTTCATTTTGAAAATATAAAAATTAAATCTAATTTTGCAGAAAATGTCTGTAAATTTCAAAATAATAATTATTTCCAACATTTCTTCAAATTTTAAATTTATTTCATTTTTTAGACTAATTATTGAAAGAGAAAAAGATTTTTACATAAAATTACAAAAAAAATATTGTTTTTAACATAAAATCTAATTTTATTATAAAAAAAATGCTTTCAATATTTAGTTAACAGTGAAGTAAAGCACTATTTTATGCAAATAATGAAAGACCTGTGCAAACATTAATCCCAGTGCTCTTCAATGGATTTTCAAACTATTAGATTCTCGATATTTCATAGAATATTCCTAATCCTCTCAATAAATCACAGAATCATAAACTGACTTAAGTTTAAAGTTATAAAAAACTTATGAATCAAATTTAAATAAATCATGAAAATCAATATTACCTGCATCATTTGCTTTCTGTACTCTTGTCCCACGTCATCCTTTTCTTCTGGGTCTTCTCTGTCCTCAGCATCAAACTGGCCGCTGGCTATCCCCTCGTGAATCTGATGTTCCTCATCTTCAAGCAAATCAATATAATTAGCCAATTGTTTACCTTGGTCTTTTGGTTGGTCTCTTGGTTGGTCTCTTGGTTGATCACTTGGCCTGTCGCCAAACACTCGACAAATATTAGTCAATTGTATTAATGGCAACAAAATTATTAAATTCTGTGAAATTATATTTAAATTTAATTAAATTGAGAGAAAATAACAAAACGCTTGAAATTTATAACAATTTTTACCATTTTATTAAACATTTATTTTTCACTCAATGTTTGTATTGATTTAAAACTTTTTGATTCAATTGGCAATAGTTTTCATTCATATGAATAGAGATTTAAGTATTAAATGTGAAAAGTATTTCAAACAAATTCAATGAACTGTTTGACTGTTTGATGAAAATCAAAAACTAAATAATAATTTTATTGAAAGTCTTATTCAATATAATACTCATTACATAATTGTTGAGTCGAAACAGAGATTTAGTGTAAAAACAAATCAATACTTAATTCTGTTGAAAGAAAAGTGTAAAAACTTGTAACACAAAAGGTTTGGTAGACTTTTTTCAAGGCCTAGTGTTGGGAGACTGGCACTAAAAGTGACGATTTGTTGCAGAATCTGTTGTTCAAGAGAGCGAATCCTTGTCTTTAATTATTTTGATGAGTGGCCAGTCGTACCATCGATTGAATGGATACTGATTTGAAGTAAATGAACCAAAAATTAACACTTAATTGATTCAAATTTCAACAACCATTTCATTGGACACTATTTCTAACTATAAATATAGCCTTTTGTGATAAGAAGTCAAAACTATTTGATTGAAAAACAACCGAATTATTGGTTCAATGAATTTGCAATCAATTATTTAATCCAAAAATCGTATGATTTCTCAAAATATTTAATTTAAATCTTATTTTTTAATAAATTATTAATATTTTTGTAAAAAATATTTTGAATTGAAATCTATATTTGATTTCAATTTGAAAAATGTTATTTTTATTTATATTTTTTGAAATTTATATAATTTTTACATCAAATTTGGAGAAAACACAACATTTTGTAAATTAATATAAATATTAAATTTTATTTTACATAAAATAAGAAAAGAAACAAAAGTTTATACAATAAATTGTGTTTTTTGTAGTTTTTAAATAACATTTACATCACATGAATAATAATTTGATTACCACTAAAGACAATGAAATATTTGTCATATTTTTATATATTTATAACATTTGTTTATAATTTGGGTTTTAATAGTCGTTGTTATGTCTAATAAACCAGAAATTCTAACATAAAATATATTTTAAATGATTTTCAGTTGTTTTTGTCATAAAATTTTAAAATTATTTAAAAATCAATTTTCTTATAAAAATATTAAACCTTTTGGTAAATGTCATGGATTTTATGGAAACACAGAATTATATAATGAAATATTCAATATATAAACTATTTATTGATTTGTTTAACTATTTTCACAACGATTTCAATGAATTATTAAAGTTTTGAGACATATCTAAACAATGATATGTAAAGTCTATTCAAATGTATTGAAGAAATATTTCAAAATTACATTTTCATACATTTCGTAGTATTTTCTGAACATTTGAAGAAATTGAAGAAAATTGTATAATTTATTGGAGATTTAAATCCAATGAAAGACTTATTTTATTGAAAATGTCTTTTTTGAGCTCTTATTTCAATAAAAATAAAAATCAACGAAATGTATGAAAAATAGATAAAAAAGTAAATTTTAAATTGAGTTTTCGTGTAAAAGCAATGGATTTTCATTACTTTAAATAATAATCATTTCAACTAAAAGTATAATAATCAGTGAAAAATCTATTTTCAATGTAATTATGCCATAAATTGCTTGAAAACTAGATTTTAATCCAAAGCAGAAAAAAATGATCAAACGTTTAGTCTAATGACTGGTTATGTGTCGATGCGATTGATTGCCTCTAAACTGAAGGCTTTATTATGAATATAAATACAGGTTTAGTCATGAAATCAAATGAAATAATGATTTCTGATATTTATATAAATGTTGTCTTTCACTCAAGTAATCAATGATTTCACTATATTTCTCAATGTTTTTGTATAACTCATGACAAAAGACATAATGATATTAACGATACAAACGATTAAAGTTTACAATTATTTAAAAACTTTTTTTGAATGAAACTCTTTTTTCACTGGAAGTCTGTCCAACACTACTGCCTCCCAACCCCTGAAGAAAGGCTTGGATGGCATCCCCTAACAAAGATGGGTCAACAAAATTAATATCATCCCATTGAACGGCTTTCACATCAGCCTCAGACTCATTGTCTTCATTGTAATCATTACCCACTTTATTATCGGTTTGAATGCCATCCAAATTGGTTTCATTAGATACCATTCCCTCACAGATACTACTGTTAGGGCTGTTTTCATCATTTAATCTAATCTCAGATTCACTTTCATTAGCAATGATTACGCTTTTGACACGATTTTCATCTGAATCTGAATTTTCTGAAACATTTGTCTCTTCGCTACTGTTTGTTGTGTTTGTGTTTGATTTGGGTTTAGGTTTAGGTTTGTATTGATTTTTATAAGTATTTTCTGCTTCTTTACAATTATTATCGGAGCACTCGGTTCTACACTCGGTTCTAGTGTTTGATTTCATTGTTGTTGTTGTTGTTGTTGTGCTCTTTTCCTCCTTATCTATAGAGCACTGGGATCCAGACCCAGATGAGAGTTGCTTTTTTAGTGAATTGCGTTTAATAGCCAAGTCAGCACTGGTAGCACTAGTGGTCGCACACAATCGATCCAAGTCTTCATCAACAGTATTAGAAGATTTAGTTTTTGTCATTTTAGCCCCTTTTGACGCCTCAGATATAATATGCATTAAATCCTCTTTTTTACAAATAATACCCCTTTCATGAGATGAACTCTTTTTTGATAAAATCGATTCAATCGGAGAAATAGATGTTTGAGTTTTAGATTGAACTGATTTGTCATGTCTTCCGCTTCCTGTGCTACCGGAGCTACCGGTGCTGGAGTTGACTTCTTTAGCATCTCTTTCAATGATTAAATTGTTGTCAGGATTGCCAGCAATATCTTTATTCCCCTTTTTTCTGAGAGAACTTAATTTGCTTTTCAAAAGTTTCCATTCACTGGCCTTCGCCGCCGGCGCTGACGACGATGAAGACGACGACTGAGCGGTTGGTCTCTTAGGACTAGTACTACCAATATTAGTATCGACACTCTTGTGGCCAAACTCTGTCAAAGCGTTTTCTCGAGTGTCTAACGATATTCTAGTGCTTTGAGAACTGTTACCTTTCTTTGGTGAACGACTGCCTTCAATAGAGGAAAGGGTTTTTGTATAGATTTTTGAGTCTTTGATATCTTTGTAAATAACCCGCTCTTCGGGACATAATTTGGTAAATGTTTGAAAATCTGAACGACTTTTTGGATCTTTAAATGTTTTTAATTTATTCCAACGACTCCTCGACTGCATTGAGAGCAGAGAACGGGTAGGCATTGGAGGCTCTTTAGCTCTGAAGTCATTTTCATTGCCTTTCCTATTGATTTTGATTTCAGATTTGTTTGTATTTGTGTTTATTTTGACGACGGGTTGGCGTTCCTGTTGATCGCTGGCCCTCAAAGACATTTAATCCACTTTTTATCTTCACTTGAATCTCATTAAATCATTTCAAACATAATTTAATCTCAATTGTGACCCAAAACTGCAATTAATAAGAGAAATGAAGAAATTTTTAATTAAATATCATTTGTCTATAAAATGAATAAAATTAATGGGTTTTGAATCAAATATATTGTGTTTTAGCGATAAAATCAAATTAAATTCAGATAACCATTCAATTCATGTATTTTTTGCTAAAAGCCTTCGTTTAAACACATTATAGTCAGACCTCTCTCACTCAAACAATTTATTTCTTCACATCACTAAAAATCAATAATAAGTTTAGTCTTTATTCACAGCTTTGAGATCTAAAACAATTTTGTAAGAAATGGTTTTCAGTTTCGGTTTAGTCCCTGACAGGGGCTGTGATTGTGATTTAATAATACAATAATCAAAATAGACTTCAATCGCAGTTATAGTGTAAAAGATGTTTTGCACAGAGTCTCACAATTTATACCTAATTTAATAAAATTAAAGACTTTTAAAGTAAATAAATTTCATTTGAAATAACATTTGAATGAAATTTGTTGTTATTTTATACAAAAAAGTAAAGAATTAATTAATTCAATGCTTTTTCAGTCTTTAAGACTATAAGACTGAATAAAATCTCAATTTTTAATGAATTGATTTGCTTTTAAATGTTCACAAAGTTTGTCAAATCATTGAAAACAGTATAAGAATTGTAAAACCATTGAATACCCGGACTATTGTTTAATTGTATAAAATAACAATTATATTGATATATAAATCGTTTTTTATTTTTCAATACAATTATATTTTTGAGGAAATAATTAACTAAAAAATCCTTTAGTTTAAGCCATGAATGCATTTTATGGCACCAAATGGTTAGCCGATGACAGCCAACAGAAGGTCTACTTTAGTTTGAAAATAGATTTTTATTCAAAAGTGATTTGAAGTGCTTTTGAGGTTGACTTTGGTTTCAAAGGCAAAAAATCTCATTTATTAGTAGTTTTCAGGTTTTGTTCAAACATTTAATTGAAATCATTATTAAAACATTAATTAAATTTTAAACTTTAAGTTAAACTCATTTTATATATAATTATCGATCGATTCCTTGCTTTAATAGTTTTGCAAAACATTCAGTTATATAACTAACAGTGCAATCGACACATAATATAGCATTAGTTGAAAATGTTTTTGAGCAGAGGTGGTCATACATGGTGTTGACAGGGGATCAGGGGTTTTGCAATCCCTCTCTCATTTTTATAATGAACTTCACTTCAAAGAAAATTATTATAAAATATAAACTTTTTATAAATTTGAAATAAATTATATGTTTTCAATGATAAATAAATTAAACATTGCACCAAGAATAAATTTCATCAATTATGGCTACCATTCCCCTCTTCAGTCAATTCTGTTTTCAGATTATTGCTTATTCTGGACTTATTTTAAGCTCAAAAATACTTTAAGTATAGACTCTATTGTGAGATATATTGAATAAAAAGAGTCTTTGAGTAGATATACAGTGTTTGATCCCCTGTGGAAGGGAATGGATGGGTGTATTGAATCTGTATATCAGTATCGATGTGTAGATTATTTTTATCCAAACTTATGTGTGGGTTATATAATGTTATGTTATATTACTTTTATGTTAAGTCATATCCAACACATCCCTAACCCTACGTTGTGTAGAGTATATGATAGGATTATAAAACAAACATTCGTTATATTTGTTTCAATATTTAATATAATATTTATATATTTTGTTTCGCTTTGTATTTGATTTTCACATAAAACATAAAAATTTTGCAAATATTTGAAGAAATGATAAAATTTTATGAATCATTAAAAAACACAAAATTCTTTCAATGGATGTAATAAAGAGTCAAATAATAAATTTAAATCATTTTATAGTCTATTTCGTTCAAAAAGGACAACAATTTATATGTAAGAAAATTACTGTCTATAAAAAGCAGTCTACCCTTCCGTTTCACTCTTGTATATGATATGATTGCAAATCTTTATTTTGCTTCAAATCTAGTGATTATAAGAGATAATGATATAATTAATCAAATCTTTTAATATAAGTGACACAAAAATAATATCTGAATTCACATAAATCGCAAACATTTCATACATTTCATACATTTTTGTCTCTCAAATGAATGTCATTTAGAGAACAGTCTATTATTCCATAATTTTTGCTCATTTAATGAAATTTTTCAAATATTTTAATATTAAAATCAAAAATAATGAAAAGTTATGTTTAAATTCTCAATGAATTACATTTTATGAAATGGTTTTGAAGCAAAATATTTCACTAAAATAATGTCCATTACTTTTAAAAATAGTCTGATTTTATGATCAGTTATTTCAAAATTGAAATTTACAACAAACACATCAGTTATTGGCCAGGGATTTAGTGTAAAGACATGTTATGTCAAAAATTAATATTTATTTTTGCATTAAATTATTGAAAAATAAATGAAATTTTATTAAATTATTATTTAAATTACTTTTGGACTCAAAAATAGTTTCAATTCAAAGAGTAACCCATTACTACATTATGGGACATGAAATTTGCATTTAATTCATGTATTAATCAATATTTTATTAAATATTTATTTAAATAATTGCTTAAAATCTCATTTCAAACAAATTTAAAATAATTATTAATGTTTTAACAATAAATCGATTGAAAGTATATTTAATTTCATTCAATGATTAATTGACACAAAATTCTTGATATAAATTCTTGATTTTTGGTATGACTTTCAGATTATTAGTGAATCAATAATTGTGCTAACATTTGGGCTCATTATTGAAATAAGTGTTTGCAAAGCAATGGATTGAGAAAATCACTAAATATTTTGAATATCAAATGAGTTTCACATAAGCTGTGAATAAATTGTTAATTAATTTTTTATATTATTATTTAATACACTATTTGTTAATCATTTAATCCAATCCCTGGTATTGTTTTCAGTAATTCCTGACATGAATTGATAAAAACAGTTTTCAAAATGCTTTTCAATGTTAAGTAAATATTATTCACAAACGACTGATTGCATTGAATTCAATAATTATCTCAAAATGCATAGTATTTTCTGCTCTACTCATGAAAATCATTATAAAGTAAAGTAAAAATGAGTGAAATCGATGAAAAACGCAAACAAAGAGTATATTTACATAAATTTATAGCATTTTAAAGATAACACTGAATATAATACACAACTGTTTGCTATTTTCATGAAAACATTTGTCTGACATTCTGTGCTGATATTACTTAAGACTTTATTCCTTTGATATTTACTTTGTTTTTAACAAAATATCAAATGAATATGAATTTGAAATATCATTTAAATAACAAAATAAAAGTAATGTTTAGTCAAAAGACAAAACTCTTTTGAGAAAACAAATGCAAAAGTTATTTGAGAAACACTTCTCTGACCTTCAGGTGTCAATGAAAGTGCTATTTATTCCCATTTGTGTCTATCATTCCCTTTAATACAAAACTAATATCAGATATCATCGAAATTATATCTAATACGAGACACAAAGACATGTTTACTACCAGTGCTACAGTATTGGGATATAATATTAGATTTCGTTTCGTTAATACACTAAATATACAGAACCTTCAGTTAAGTACTGATATATAAATGACAACAAATATTAATTAATTATTAAAACTAAAGATAATTCAATGAAAACAACAAAAAACTTCAAAAATTAATTAATAATTAACTTTAAGTCAAAGTAAAGTAAAAATCAATATTTTGACTGAAATTGAGTTCAAATTAAACACTTCTCTAAAAGTTTCTTCGCAAAGGATTTGTTTGTAAAATCTTATTATTTTTATATATATTCAGCATTAATTAAAACCTAATTCTTTGAAAAGCCCTTGGTAATTAGCAATTACAAATGTTTCACATATATATTCAGAATAAGTTAAATGTTTGACTTTAAGATTGTTCATGGTTAAATTATAGGATTACATAAACTAAAATGAGATTTAAAGCATAAATCTAGAAAATCCTTTCACAGTGTAAGCCCTGGTGACCCCATAGACAATAAGAGTTTAGTGAAACGTCTAAACACTATTACTTTTAAAGAGTAATTGAAGCTTAAAGTTATTGCATATAAAAACATAACTGAAAACAGTATTATTTGATTAACGAATAAAATATATAATAAAAAGTTTCACTCCTTTTGCGAACAAATCTCTTATTATTAATATTTGAAAAAATGTTTCACAGTTTTAGTATTATTGAGAAAATATTTAATAAAACATTTAAAAATTTATTCTTGTTTTTACTCAAACAGTAATAAATTGTTGAAACTTTTTGTGCAATTATTGTAAAAAATAAAATAAAATATTATATTTGTTATAAAAATGCTTTATCTTTAATATATCTCCTTTTGTTTATTCATAATCAATGATATATTCAATATATGACATTGGTCATGACTGTACTTGCACAGTTTATAAATTAAAAGATTGAACAAATGAATTATAGTTTCGTTATTAGTATTACAACAGAAAAGGTATTGACTTTAATACTTTCAATGCATGTCATACTCCTTATCCCAAGTCTTACGGATTGACAATTCATAATTGAAAATCATATTTATTGTACTGATAAGGTGCTAAATACCGGTATCAGTTTGACATCCCTGTCCACAGCCATAAATCTAATAAATGCTTTAATACTGAATTGTTTGTAAAATATAAAACTGAATAAACAATCAATAAATCAATGATTTTGTAAAACAATTCTCAATATGTTCTCCAAATAAGGGCTCAGTTTTGGTCGCACTCTATGACCAGAATCTATGTTTTGTATAGTCTCTCTCGTCTATACTTGACTCGCAATAAAAACAAATATCAGACCTAAACCCTGGGTCTGACTCTAAATAGGAAAACCATTTCAAAAGAGATCTTTTTCTCTAAGAATTTCATTAAAAATATTTATTTCTTCTATTATAGCAAATACAGGGCAGGACTGCAGGAATGGTATGAAATAAAGGCTTTTATTATAACTAATATTTTTTAAGCTTTTAAAGAAACAGAAATGTCTTCTTATGAGTGAACGAAATGTGTATATGTCTGTCCACAGGGGGTATTATGCCATTAATAAATTTAATCAATTTAGTGTCACAAAAAGGTTCGGTCGTTAAGTGGTCAGGGTCATTCAATTGTAGTGTATTGATTGAAAAATCCATTTTAAAAATGTATTGATATTTAAGTTTTCTTTTTGTCGAAAATCTATTTCAAATGACATTTGTCTTCAGACATGAGATCAATGTCTGACTAATGATTGATAAAAGAAATCTTATTTTGATTTTTCTCACTATTTGTTTGATTTTCAATCCAATCGTGAAGTCAGAAGAAAATTATCTTATTTTATGATTAATACTCTGAGAAAGACATAAATATAGGGAAAACAGATAAAAACTGATTGTAAAACAAAAATAACTAATAAAACAAATATCAGAGAAATATTTGGACAGAAATTATCGATTCAGTTGTTGACATGAAATTTGTTGTTAACTCTGTTTTATTGAAAGCATTTCTTATATGAGGAAAAGTTATACAAAAATATTAGGAATTAATCACAAAAATGAAAAATTATTTCCCATTTGGTATGAAATAGGGATTAGTTTTGCAACAAAAATAAGTATAATTTTTTGGTCAAATGTTTTGTAACATAAAATGACATTCATTTTCAGTAAATATTATTTCATTTGACAGCAAAAAGAGATTCTTTAATAGAGGAAAGGCTTTTTGTAACCGTATTATAGATCTGAGGGTATAATACATATAATACTTCTGAATATAAGGGGAAATATTTAGGTCTAAAGCTTTTAGACAACAATAAAGTCAAAACACTAATAACTTTTGCGCTCTTTTGAGGTCTAGTAGTCTCTTATTCTCTCAATTCTTCCGTCTTTTATATCATTTTTTCACTCAACTTTCACTTTCGACATAAAAAAGACCTTTTCCTTTTAAAAAGTACTTTTCTCTTAACATAGGGTTTAGTGAAGCAAAACAATTAACTTTCAATTATCTTAATAGGACTTAAAGTTTGGATATTTTTTTAATTTTATTGATTTTTAAAGGATTTGTCAAACGTTTTAAAAAAATGTGTTTTTCACATGAATTTAAAAATTGTTTTTGAAATTTGAAAATATTTTTTGACAAACAGTTAATTATTTTTCACATAATTATCAAAATATTAATTAAAACTTTTTGTAGTAATAAATAAGTATTAATTAATTTAATAACAATTTTTAAAATGAATTGCTTTTTATTTTTTGTTATACACCTGTCCTCAGGTTAGCACTAATTGACTGCATAGAGATAATTTTAATTATGATTTTGTCATTAATTCATTTGAATTATAAATAATTTTAATCTAATTTTTGTTTGAATTAATTATAGCTTTAGATATTTTATTGGTTCAGCAATTGTTATGACATATAATGACATCTAATCTAAGTTTAAATGAATATAAATGTCTTTCAATTATAGTTTTGTTTGTTTTTCTTAAATAAACCAAAATTTTGCTGCAATTGAAGCAATAAATTGAAAATTATTTTTAGTTTTTAATCATTATTTTGTAGACAACAGTGAAGTCACGTCTAATTGATTCACAACTAAAAGCTCGCGATTATTAGCATTAAGTCTTTGTCTTATCTCAAAAGTAATAAGTTTTCAGTCATTATAGTGAAAGTGAGTTAAAAAATATTGATTTCAATCAATCAATAAAAACTGTTTTGAATTTTCTTTAGACGCAAACAAAGATCACATGAAAAGAGTATACTTTGTGTGCAAAACAGTGAAATATATTTTCAGAATAACTGATATTTTGTGTCATTTTCTTTGAAACGAGTATTTGTTTTCAATCATTCAAATATATGACAACAAAATGTATTTTCAAGCACTCATTCAAAGACAGAGAACCAATCAAGAGGTCAGTCGTTGTCATCCAAGAGTTTATAATAGTCTTCAAGTGAACTCATAACTTGAGGAATAGCCAGGACTTAGTGTCTGGTCAGGGAATGGGAGGATATTCTGTAAAATCACGAGTGATTTCAAATTTAAAATTTGTTAAAATGTCGACACTTTTGTAGCCATTCATAATGAGTAGAGTTTTTTTTAACTTAAAAAATATTTTGTTTTTTATAATAAAAGAGAAAATATTTTTTTTCTGATAATAACTCAGAGATTTAGAGATTAATAGAAAAATACTATTGTTTTATAAAATCAATAAAAATCAGTACAAAATCGGCAAAAATTGTAAACAGTTTTTGGGTTAAAAAACAAATCTTTTGAAAATAAATTAATCAAAATATTGTGTAATATTTGTGCAAAAAATTCAATCATTATTTTCAATCAAAGAAAAAAAAATCAGTTATTAATATATATTTCTTATTAATCGGATAAACATCTGAAACAAAATTAATGATCTCTTTATCTCAAAAATATTTGATTAGTTTTACAGTCTATGAAATAAATGATTAATTTGTATGAAAATCAATGAAAACTATTTTCAAATTCTTGGATAACATGACTACAAATGAAAATATGTTTCAATACTAATAAAGGTTTAGATAATTGAATAAAATCTTATGAATTCGTGTCAATTATAGACATAATGAGAGGAATGCATACAATAATGTAAACTTTTATAACAAACCTGTGTTTGTGATCACAATTATATTGAATCCAATTGTCTCTAACGTCACAACTCATGTGTTTTTGCACTGCAAAGCAAATTCAAATAAATATGATCTGAATTCTACACATTCAGCACAACTCTAAACGGCATCTCTTAATTCAAAGCTCACAACATTTAGTTTAAAGATCTGAGTCTGAGTTTGCGGCCTTTCCTCCCTTTCCTCCAGTATTAATAATGACTCTCTCTCTCTCTCTCTCT
>JAQGAT010001307.1:0-15617 GCA_034687845.1 Pantelozetes paolii
TAAAGCAAACTAAACCTGTAAAAAAAATAATTTTCACTTATTGGTGGATACATTTTATCTCAACAACGAGAGAGTGTGGACTCATTTTATCTTTATTCCAATTGTATTCACTCTATGAGCCCTTTTAGCATATCTATCCCATTAGCACGTAAACCCCCTTAACACGTTATACCCCTTATTTATAGTATAACATCCCCTTTACCCTATTTTCACCCTTTCCTCTCTTACCCCTGTCTTAGCCCTTTATACCCTAAACCCCTGGCAATACATAGTAGACTGAAATCCTTATCCAAACATTAGATGTCTTTAGTTTATCAAACATTTCATTTCATTCAACACTTTGTTTACGTTTTTCTCACAAATAAATACTAAAAATGTTTTCAAAACTAAAAATGAAATAAATATTAAAATTGTTTTCAATTTGTGATTAAATTTCATTTAAATTGTGTTTAAATTCATTCAAATGTTTATCAAATCATAACTCAATTGTTGTGAAAATGTTTTTTGCATTTAATGTCAAAAATCTGTTTTTGTTTTTCATTTCAATTGTTTTTATACTAAAATGTAATTCAGTTTTGATTTTAAACAAAAAACTCATTAAAAATGACAACAATTTTGCGGTAATTGAGTCTCAGTTAGAGGACACCCGAACCCATCGGTTGAGACGATCGGCCAATAACTCCATCTCTAGTTCTTCGGCTCAAAACGAGACATCAAGTGATGACTTATTGTCACAATTTGTCACTTCGGCGGCACTTAATGACAGTCACCAACAGCTGACTGTCCACTGGTCTGGCAATGGATTCCCAGTTATAATATGTTTGGCGAAGAATAGGCCACAAAACCCGAACATCTCTTCAGCGGTCTATATATCCCATAATTACGGCAAACACTTTGAGAAAGTGTTGGCTTTTGTCCTAAAGAACGGTTCGGAAGGAGTGGTCAACACTTTCCATATCTCACCGGCCGTTAACTCTCACTATATTTTCGTCGATTCGCTCAACAATTATCTCTTCGTTACCAAAGACTTCGGCAAAACATTCAAAATAATTGAATTGTCTTTTAAACCAAAGAAACTGTTATTACATTCAACTGATGTTGAATTGGTTTTAATGACATCCAAGACATCCAATGACTTGAATTCAAAGCTCTACTTATCCGAAGACTTTGGCCTCAATTGGCGGCCAATACAGGAAAGGGTTGAAGAGGTTTCCTGGGGTGTGGAAGGGGTTGACACCAATCTTAAGACTATTTATGTTCAAAGACAAGAACCCAATGGTTTGACGTCTATTATCAGTTCCGATGACTTGTTTGCCGATGAGTTGAACACAAAGGTGTGGATAAACAATGTCCTGGAGTTTAATATCGTCGGTAAGTATATGTTTGTGACCCGAAAACTAAAGCTGATTGGAGGCCAACACAGCCCTCAAAGTCATGAGTCATACCAGTTATGGGTTTCACATAAACGCAAAGACTTCTTAAGAGCTCTATTCCCGCCGTCAAACCACTTGTTTATAATAGACTTCTATATCGCCGACACCACTGAAGAGGTGGTTATGGCTTGTCTTACATTCAACGACTCGTCCACTCATTTGTATACTTCGGGTGAAAACGGCTCTGAATTCTCGTTATCGTTGGAAAACATCTTATATTTGTCCCCAAATGTGACAAAACATTCATTGAGTTTGGACTTCAATTCAGACGAACCGTTGGCCGACATTCACAAAGTGTCGGGAATTCGTGGCGTATATATCGCTTCCAAATGGAAGGAACCGAAGAAATCAATCGCAGATCTTATTACTGTTATCTCCTTTGACTTGGGCTCCAAATGGCAACGAATTCGTCCGCCTTTTATAGACGCCGACGGCGGACACATTGACTGCAGCTTTTCAGACAACTGTTCCCTTCATTTGTCACAAAAGTTTTCATACCTTTACCCACACTTACGATTGCCTCCAATAGTCTCCCGACAGTCAGCAGTAGGTCTTATAATGGCTTCGGGAGTCGTCGGCACTTCAATTAAAGGCAAACCTAATGTCTACCTGTCTATCGACGCCGGCATTACATGGCATCAGGTGTTGAACGGCAACTATATCTTTGCATTTGGAGACTTCGGTGCAATCATTGTTGCCATAAGTTATTACTCGAAAAACGGTGCGACAAATGAACTCAAGTATTCCGTAGACGACGGGGAGAACTGGTCTGTCATTCGGTTCAGTAAAGATAAGATCAAAATTTATGGCCTAATGACAGAACCGGGAGAAAAGACAACTGTTTTTACTCTATTTGGCTCTAAAGAGGAGACAAAACATGAGTGGACTATAATTCAGGTCAATCTGACGAAGGTATTCAAAGGACAGTGCGTTTTACCCAATGACTACAAGGAGTGGTCTCCGCATGACATCGATTCGGGATGTCTTTTAGGCCGCAGAGAAGTGTTTCAAAGAAGAATCGCAAATCACAAGTGTTTTAATGGCCAGCAATACACCCGTCCGGTAGCGACACTGAACTGTCCCTGTCGTCACTCAGACTTTGAGTGTGACGTTGGTTTCATTCGTGAACAGACGGGCACTAAATGTATACTCGATGACCGATCAAGTGTTGAAGGGTTTGACCCGTTTTCAGTGCCCGAGTGGTGTCGCGTCGGCAAAATGTTTAATAGAACCCGAGGTTATCGTAAAATAAGTGGCGACACGTGTTTCGGCGGTGAAGAGGACTGGTATTCTCCGCAAGCATTTCCCTGTCCTTTCACACCCAAACATGACGACCAGTTTGTGCTCTTTGTTCAAAGACAGGCCATTTCACGGCTGATGTTAAATGTAGACAAATCCTCAAAAGAGAGTTTAATCCCTGAGTCGTATCTGATTAACGCAATCGCAGCCGACTTTGACCACAAACACAACTGTATTTATTGGTCGGACATAGGAATCGACAAAATAATGCGTTTATGTCTTGACGGACGACAATCACAACCGGAAGTGTTGGTCGAGACGGGACTGGAATCAGTGGAAGGCATTGCTTTCAATCCAATCAATAATCACTTGTACTTCGTTGACGGCGATGAGGCAAAGGTCGAACTCATTCGCACCGATATTGCAAATGAGGGCCGAATGAGACGAACCATTCTCTCGAAGCCGGCGCTTGAAAAGCCGCGCGGAATAGCACTCAATGTGATCACTGGTTATGTGTTTCTAACCGATTGGGGGAACAATAGGCCGGCGATTATTAGGTGTGAACTCGACGGACAAAATGTAAAGGTTTTATTCAACCAATCAGTGGTCTCCTGGCCTAACGGTATAGCCGTTGACTACTTGGGACAACGGATCTATTGGGTGGACGCGAAACGGGATTACATCGCTTCGTCTGATTACGACGGCAAAGGACTCACTTATGTGTCGGAAGGGGACTCAACTCCCCATCCCTTTGCGTTGGGAGTCTTCAAGGACTACATATACTTTGATGACTGGAATCTCCAACAAATCGTTTTGATTAACAAAAACGACGGAAAAGACCGAAGAGTTATATTGAGTGATATCACCGGTGCTATGGATCTGAAGGTCATTACTCCAGAACTGAGTGACAAAATCAATGGCTGTAGCGATAATAAGACCACCAATTGTTCCCATTTATGTGTTTCCAAACCCTTTGGTGGCCACATATGTCTCTGTCCGGGTATGGGTCACACCATTGCCTCTGTTTACTATTGATTGCATTATTTTATAACTTTTATGTTGATTTATAGACGGATTTGTTGTCGAGAAGACACCCGAAGGTCATGAAAAGTGCAGCTGTCGTTCGGGTGAAGAGCTGCTCAACAGTGGCGCCTGTAAACCAAAGAAGGAAGGCCTGGCCTGTAATCAAGAGGACTTCACGTGTAATAATGGAAATTGTATTCAAAAGCTATGGAAATGCGATAGAGATGACGGTGCGGTCAATTGAAATTATCAGACTCTTATTTACCCCCTTATTATACCCACTTATAATACCCCCTTATGATACCCGGGTGCTATTTACAAACATTTATTATCATTTCCTTCTTAAGACTGTGGCGATAACTCAGATGAAAAGGATTGTGTTGACCATCAGTGCACTGACAATGAGTTCCAGTGCAAGCGTACAAACAAATGCATTCCAATGCACTGGAAATGCGATTTTGACTCCGACTGTGACGACGGGTCGGACGAAGGTTTGGGTGCTTTCATCCAATTGTTTGTTTAGTATTTGATTTTTATCTGTTTTCAAAGATCTGTCCATTTGTGCCGATATTTACCCGAAGTGTAACGAAAGCACTCAATTTCAGTGCAAAAACCACAGATGTATTGACAAGAAATTGTTGTGTGATTTAGAGGACAATTGCCGTAATTAAGACATACCTGTGCTCTTAGTCATTGCTTTACAATAATTTTGTTAACCATTAGGTGACGGATCAGATGAAAGCAATTGTACGACAAAGACATCCAAATGTAAAACCGATGAATTCAAGTGCAAAAACGGTGATTGCGTTCTTGCGGTCTGGCGTTGTGATGGTGACATCGATTGCCGTAAGTTTGATACCTGTGCTCACAGTATATGAATAGTTAATAACAAACGGATTGACAATTAGGGGACAAATCGGATGAAATTAATTGTTCGAAGTCTTCGTGCAATTCGTGGCAATTCTCGTGCGATAATCATAAATGCATTTTTAAGACCTGGGTTTGCGACGGAGAGTATGACTGCGCAGGTATTCAATCACTTTTAAGTCAATTGTTTATCAAATCATTTATTATTTTACACCCTTTAGACCGAACCGACGAAAACGACTGTCCGAACAACACTTCCACTCAATCACCACATTTGACTACAGTCTCTACTGTTGACCCGATTTCTAACACTTGCACCGGTGGTTGGTTTAGGTGCGCGAGTGGTATATGTGTACCTCTGGCCTGGAGGTGCGATACTGTCGATGACTGCGGAGACAATAGGTTTGGGTTTGTTTTAGATTTCATTTATATGATTAACGTTTGTCCATAAATAGCGATGAGTTGGGATGTATTCAAAACACTACAACACATAAACCACTTGTGCCCGAACATACTCAGAGTGGATGTAGTGCTGACCAATACCAGTGCGGAGACGGACAGTGCATTTGGGACTCCTGGCTCTGTGACTCACAGAGAGACTGCGAATCGGGTGAAGACGAAGACAATTGTAATTTTGGACCAAAAAATTGTTCGGAAAATGAGTTCAAATGTGTTCGGAGTTCGGGTTGTATTTCATTGAGTGATGTTTGCAACGGCAAAGTCGACTGTCCAGGCGATGGATCTGATGAGTGGGGCTGTCATAACGAGCACATCGATGACATCAAACCAATCAAATGCAATGGTTTTGTCTGCAATAGTGGGGAATGTATTGAAGGTTATAAGCGCTGTAATCATAGGCCCGACTGTTTTGACGCCAGCGATGAGGACAACTGCACTCAAATAGTGTTTGCGGTCAACGAATTGAGTGTCGATTTTGACAGCATTTCAAACAATAGTTTTACAATTAAATGGAAAACCCCTTCAAGTCTTCAGAAATTTTATTTTATGCCCTCTTTTTCAAAACTCAATTCAAATGAGTGGCGAAACACCAGTTGGACTCAAAACCTCTTCTCCAAGATTGAGGGATTGGAATCCGGGGTCACTTATAACGTATCTGTTTATTGCAAAGCAGTCAATAAGACCGAACCCTTTCCTCTCTTGCAATACATAACAATCACAACCGAATCCATTGGTATGTCTTTAATGTGTTTACGATTTGCTGTCAACTGATCTCTAATTAAATTTTCAGCCCCTGAGCCACCATTTGATGTTAAAGTTAAAGAACAATTGGGGAATAAAGTTCTGGTCAGTTGGTCGCCACCGAAGTCATCTCACGGCCAGATCAAAGGCTATCGAATCTATTATTCGCCTCCCTTTCCACCTCTGAAAGAGACGGTCAGCGCAACGAAGTCTAACTCTTTACTAATCGATAAACCCTTCGAAACGGGCGTTAAGTATAGCTTCTGGGCGTCAACTTTGACCACAAACCTCGAGAGTCGGAACTCTAATAAGGTTTCAATTGCTTTGGGATCTGTTGTCACAATCCATGACTTGAATGCAATGAATACAACGAATTCAAGCGTTACTATCGGTTGGACCTCCAGTTCCAAGCAATCCATCAAATGGTTTATTGAATACCGATGTGACGACTATTTTGTCGGTTATATTCAGAATATGACAACCGATCGCACCGTTGCCACAATCAGTCACTTATCTCCAGGTGTTAACTATCAGTTCAAAGTATTGCCTATTATTGAGGGATTGGTTCTCTTGAGTGGCATTGAAGACAATATTATATCTGTTTTGACTAAAGGAGTGGTTTTGCCTTCAGTGCTGATGAAAGACAAGTCCATTTCGGGAACTGATATCCAGTTGTCGTGGATTCGACCAAATTATCTGTCAATCAAACAAATCGATTGGACTTTTGGTGTCTTCTATGGAATCACTGAAAACAAACTCAAACTTTATGTGAAAACAAATGAAACAAACATTTCATTAAAGAATTTGTTTTCGTGTGAGTCCTATATATTTCAGGTGCGGGTTATCGCACCGTTTGGTGTCGGACCCGCTGTTGACTCAACTATTTTGAAGACACAGTACGACCCGACAGCCCCACCGAAGAACTTTAGATTCAAACAGATATCAAACGAAAGGACAAAGTATTCTCTTTATTGGAACTCTTCTTGTGATCGAATGACCGACACTTCGGTTGGATATAAGATATGTGTTAAAGATTTGGTCAAAAGTCGTGAGCATTGGTTTCAATTGGCGCCAAGAAATGACACTTCAATTGATATGAATCTTATGACTCATTTCGGCGCTATTTATGACATCAAAGTGGGAACTGATAGACCGAACGCCCGGTTTTCTGATTGGATGCGATTGACGCCAATGGGTTTGCCACCTGTGCTCAAAGTGGATGGCGTCCAACAAATCAATGGTTCTCTTTATATCATATGGAAGAACATTGAAGACCCCATTTGGCCGAAGGAGTTGTTTAATCACAGGTCAGGCCTTTAAATGAGTTTATTTTCAAAACTAATTGTTTTGTTGTTTAGCTTTGGATATAAAGTATATGTCAGTCAAACATCAAATGTAAGCGAAGGGACAGTTGTCTCAGTTAAGAGACCGCCGCTTAGTTTTCCAGCAGAAAATGGAAAGTTCTATTACATAGCAGTGGCGGTGTATGAAGAGCACGGGTATATCGGACCCCTTTCCGACTCAGTAATAATAGGCAATCCCTTATCTCTGAGTAAATTGTTTTGCAATTTATTTAAATTATTTTTACATTAATTTTGATTTCAATTTAAGATTCGATTATAATTGAGAAGAATAATGTGATCGGAGTTATAGTTGCTATAAGTCTGGTAGTGATAGCACTGGTAGTCTCGCTCACAATCTTTGTGTTAAGACACCGACGCCTTCAACGAAGTTTTACTTCCTTTGCGAGCAGTCATTACAATACGAGGTTGGGTTCGGCAACCTTTACAACCAATGATGGGTTGGGTATGTATTGCTTTGGTTTACTCTTGTGTTGTATTTAAGGGGTATTTAATTGACCGTCAATTCAGACAAGTGTTCAATATTTTCGTCATTTTCTATGTTTTGTAAACTTTTATCACTTCCTTTGGTTTTTTTCAATAATTTTGGTCCCAATACTGATATTGCGATTGCACCCAACGGTGCGGTTATAACTATAGAGAGCACAGCTATAGTGAGCACCAGATTTGCTAATTCTATGGCTTTCAAGTCATTCCTATCTCTGGCCAAATCAAGAGCTACCGGTCCAATAGCGGCCTGAACTGTAGCCTTTGGAAGCCATGAAACCCCTATAAATAACTTCTCTTTCCAATTGAGTTGAGCGCCATATATGACGGCCAGTGATGTCAGTGTTCTTAACGCTAAACCAATGCCTAATGTAATGAATACCAAACCAATGGATTCGGTCTTAATGTCAGACAATTTCAGTTCAGTGCCGATCAATGCAAACAAAAACGGTTGAAATATTAACCAAAATGTCTTAAATGTGTTTTCAATGCTTTCATTCATTGCTTTATTTTGACGCCATTTGAGTGCCGCTACGAATGACATCACCAGACAGGCCAGGGGTCCGACACCACTCACATCCAGTCGGTTACTGGCCAACAGTGCGAACATTCCTGACAGTAGTAATAGTGATATCCTTTGATTGATTGTATTTTCTTTCGGCGGAATATACCATAGAATTAGTCCAATAACTAATCCAAACACTACACCTCCCAGTGCTTCGGCCGGTCCTCTAAGTATGTTCCACACAATTGAGGATTGGCTGTCAAACACTAAACCCAAACACAATCCAAATCCAGTTATGGCCAGAACATCGTCAACACTGGCCGCTGCTATCACTAGAGTAGGCACTCCTTTGTCAACTCCATAACCCTTTTCCTGCAGACCTATCATTCCCGGCACTACCACTGCCGGCGACACAGCGGCCAAAACAAAGCCCAATAGAAACCCCCAAACGATAGGAAAGTCTAACAAAAAGTGAGAAACTGTTGCAACGGTTAGGGTTTCGACCAAACAGGGGGTAAATGAGAGTCTAAAACAAACTGCACTTAATCTACGAATCACTTTGGCGTCCAATCCAAGTCCGGCGCGCAATAGGATTATTACCAGTGCTATAGATCTCAGAGTTGAGGATAGGTTTGGGTTTAGATTAATGTCGTAAACATTTCTCAAAACAAACCCTATTATTAACATTCCTAACAAAGGGGGTAAACGTATAAGGGGTAGGAGTTCACCAAAAATATATGCACTGATGAACACAACTAATAGATTGAAAAGATGTCCATTCGGTGGAACCGCTTCCGAACCTACGAGTGTCCAAAGGGTTCCCCAAATGAGTAATAAAAGCAAAACATAAGACAAATATTTATTAATGTTTTCAAAACTAAATCTTTTAAACAAATCCGACATTTCATTCAAAATACTGTATTAAGTGATGGTCACCAGTGCTGTCATACCCTATGACTCGTATGTCTACTATTATAAAACCGATCTCTGAATACATGCGCGCAAACACTGAACCGAATCCTTCTTTCATTGAAAGACGGCTCTAATGATAAGCATTTAGGGATTGGATAACAAGTTTTAAAGCACTTTTCAAATGATATTTATTTTTGTTTTGAAATTAATCTGAATTTAAATTACATTTATTACAGAAGACGACGAATCGCCTGTTTTTCGGGGCTTCTCAGACGACGAGCCCTTAGTTTTGGCCTAAAATGCAATTTATTTGATATTATTTTCATATTATTTGTGATATTTCTATCATTTCTACTGAACTATAGTTTTCAGACAATTATTCCAAACATTTGTTTAAATTTTATTTTTTTTCCTCATTTTTAACAAATGATTTTATATTTAGACAAAAACTAGTCGTTAATAAAGTTTACAATCAATTAAAGTCTCATTACTTTTGAAATTATGTTTAAAATTGTGTCAAAGATTTGGTTTTCAATAAAAATGAATAAATTTATTAATAATTATAAATATATTTCAAACAAACGATAAATTACTTCAAAAACAAAGCAATAAATACTTTTATTAGAAATGCTGTTCACTATGGCCTCAGATATGAGTGTTCTGTCGGTGCGATGGTTTGGCAATCAATTTATAGTCTATTCTGGACTTCAGTCTTCATATAAAACAATAAAGTGATTGCACTTTCAATTCATATTTTATTGAAAATACAATTCAAAACTTAAATTACTTTTAATTTCAATAACTTTTATGAAATAAATATAAAAAACATTTTCTTTAAAACAAATTTCATTTTTAAACACAATTATCGTTTGGATTGCGGAAGAGATGAGACACTAAACCATCAATTTCTTCATTTGAATATAAATCTGAATGACTTTCCTCTAAATGTTTTCGACAATCAATGAATGAATTGGTTTTGTGCTCGCAGTGACTGCACGGGTAGACGTATAGACCGTTATGTTTCTTAGTCTTCAATATATGTTTTCTTATGTTTTCCTGAGTATTACAGACATAACTGAAAAGAGTATTCAAATTAATTCAAATTATTTTCAATTCAATTATATTGAGGACAGGTATACATACCTACAATACGGACAACTGTATGGTTTAGCACCGGTATGTATGCGGGAATGTCTCACGAGATTAGAGCTTAGATTGGTTTTAAAGTTGCAAAATTCACATTTGAAAGGATAGTCACCGGTATGTCGTCTGTAATGCTTTCTAAACGAATAAATGGATTTTGTTTTATAGGGGCACTGATCGCACAAAAACGGCTTATCCTCTGTTGACGAGTGAACCTTCGAGTGCTCTGTAAGTTCACTGATATTAACGAAAGCAAAACGACATCCACTGAACTGACACTTGAATTGTCGATCACTTTTAGGTAAATGTCTTTTCATGTGAGCCTTTAGTATAAACTTTGAGTAGAACTGAGTGCCACACACTTCGCACCCGACGTTCTTCTCTCTCTTGACATCATGTGTTTTAATATGGCTTTTGAGTAACTTATTGGAAGCGAAAGAATGGCCACAAATGTCACAAATCTTGTCTTTAATGACAAAGTAATGACTTTTTTCATGAATTTTCAAATAATTTAATTTTGAAAAACTTTTGTCGCATTCAATGCACTCAAAGGGTTTGCACTCCAAGTGTGTGTTAATGTGTTGTTTCAGTTGACGACAAATGTATGCCTTCTGACAGAGAGGACAGTTGTATTTGTCTTCATTGCGTTTCACTGGCTTCCCATTAGAAACCATCGTTGACTCAAACTCTTCCTCCGCTCTCCGGACAGGCATTTCATGGTTTAGTGAATGAAGTAAATGTGTTGACTGTCTGTCTGTTTTGAAGTCACACTTAAGGCACGAATATTTAGGGTTATCTCCAATGAAATTGCTTTTTATGAGGTCAGGAAAGGCAACCCTTTGTATGTGTTCACTGATTGTATGCTTTTTTAAATGAGTCTTAAATTTGAATACTTTTCCGCAAAAATCACATTCAAATCGATCGAAGAATTTGTTGAAAGCGTTACTCACTTTGGCATCAATTTTGTTGACTTCACATACAATCAAAGGCCCGGAACTGTTGGTGTGAATCAACTGATTGTCCTCTAAATGAATCATTAGATGCTTCACATCATCACAGGTTTGATCACATATTTTGCACAAGAAGTGAGTACTTTGGACACCGATATTGAGGCTGTGCTCTGAAGTGGTTAAGTGCCAGAAGAAGTTGTTTGATTGGTTGGTATAGAAGCAACAGATTTGACAAATAAATGACAAGTTTTTCATTAAATTTGATTCACTTTTGGCTATAATTTCATTAATAAACAAATCGTTTGAATGTTTGTCTGAATTCAAGTAATGTTTTAATAAATTGATTGAAGTTTTTGCACTAAAGTCACAGAATTTGCATAAAAACTGCTTTTCATTGTCTGAAATCACTTCCTCTTCAGCCACACAGCCGTTGGTCTCAATCACTATCACTTGTGTTTCACTTTTGTTGGTTTCGTCCATAATATCCGATCCATCGGTCGAGGAATCGGTTAAATATGAAGTGATGGCAGACATGGACTGAACTACCGATTGAGGACCACTTCCGGGCTTCCATTTTCCGCCTATTTTCACATCAAATCAATTAATATTTGCAACCATTTCGGCAAAAGTGACTGAAATACCGGTAAAGTCTTTCGGCGGACGGTATATATCGACCTCTTCTTCGGACTGCTCTTCATCTGAGTTGTCAGCGCTTCCAACACTTCTGTCTTCGTCTTCATATTCCTCTTCATTGGATTCATAAACAGTTTTGTATTTGTGTTGCAATTGAAGACTATTGAAGAACTGGTCGGCACTCATGTGAGGACAGAGACCACTCTTCCGGTGCTCAATATAGTTGTCTAAACCACTGATGGTTTGCTTACAACGGATGCAAATGTGGTTATCGTCTGAGATATCGGTTTCAAAGCAATTCATTGCAAATATAATTGTAATTAAAACTCAAAAACAAATCAAAGCTTTAAATGTTTTGTTTATATTTCACTCAAAAGTGTTTGAATTAAACAAATATTTTGTCCAAAAATAACGTCAAATAAATGAATGCTTTTTGTATTGAATTCAATACAACTTTGTGTCAAAAATGTGTTACAAATGAAGACATTATTTATGAATTGGTTTTCACTTTAAAAATCGTTTTTCAAAAAAGTGATGAAAACATTGTCTCAAGAGTTGAAAACAAGTCGTTATTGAAAACAATTGTGATTTTAATTGCAATCAAAATGAGTTATAATTCAAACTCTTATGCCTTTAATAGCACTTCAACTATGAATATAATTCCCGTAAGTCTTCAGCACTTCAGGTGTTGTCACCAAATGTTTGTCAAAAATGTCTTCATTTTAGTTTCAAATCCGTTTTGAAAACTGTCTGAAAGACCCGATTGTCTCGAAGTGTCAGACATTAAACCAATTAATACACGAATCCATTGCTAATAATCTTAAGGTTTGTCTCAATCCATGGTTTTATCACTTCTTTTACACTAATGTTTGATACCTTTCCCCTGAAATGACAGGACATTCAAATCAATTTTATTTCATTGGTTGAAGACATCTTTGGTTTGGGCCGACACTCGATGGCAACCGATTGGTCACTGAAACTGATTTCGCGAAACTTCAATCCCCGAGAGTTTGACTCAGTTTACGGCTTTCTTCACACAAATGGACCACTTTTTCAACTGATCCGACAACTAATGAACGATCCGTTAAATCGATACGACTTTCCGAAGAGTTATCTTCCGGTAAGTCATAGACAATAAGTAATTGATTCAAAGAAGCAATCATTTAATGTCTTTCAGACGCCAACAAAGCTGTCTCTCGAGGAAGGGGTTATTCCGAGTCTTTATACCAACAAACTGTCGCACATATTGTCGTCGACTATAAGTCTGAATGCTTTTGAGTTCTTCTTATTTCACTTCTGCTATCATATCCTTAATAACAACACTTCCGCCCCTTATGTCCAACAAAACCCCTTTTATTTTGAACAACTGAATAACGCGAACACAAATCCTTCAAATATAGTGTTTTACGCTCTCTTTGAGAACTATTTGTATACATTTATACCCCTTTCCAGCGAACAAACGGTTTTAACTCAAAGCCCTTCCAATCAGTCAAGTCTTTGGCAGTCATTGTCATCGACGACGTCGAGTCTCCTTCACTTGGGAACCGCCGCCAACATTGTGTCACCAAAACAAATGTCTTCAACACCACAAACATCTTCACTCTTCAAGACATCTCTTCTTAATTTGAAGCCACTATTAAGTGGAGGACAAGAAAATCAAAACAGGGAACAGATGTTTCACCGATCAATACACGACTCATTGGGCACTGAGATATCTAAATGCGAAACCTTTCTGTCAATTGTCACCGAATTATGGCTCAACCACTCCGTTCCCCACACTTTGGCTCAAAGACATCATAACAGTCCTTCAAAGCAACAATTATTTACACCCAATTCGGGACACATGAGATCCGTAAGAATTCTGGTCAAACACTTGCATTACTTCGCCAATAGTTGTGCCAAAAGGGGCAACGAGTCAATCAATTTAATCAATTCCTCCCCTTTGGATGACATGAAGCGATCGGTTTGGTCTCAGAAGTACTTATTTCAGAAGAAATTATACACTTTTTTCAGGCTATCATTTGATCGCTGGCCAAACGACACGTCATTCCGACTGCCATTGGAGGCCTGGCTCAGTTACATTCAACCCTGGCGTTACACTAATGCTTCCTCCACTCCCACCTCACCTACCATTGATGAGCTGTCGCGTCCAGAGGTCTCACTGAATGACCAGAAGTGGAAACAATTCATTTCCGATAACCTATTGTTTTATTCCGTAATCTTTCGACAACTGATTCCCCGGTTCTCCCGAGTCTTGGACTTGAATTCCTCTAAAAACGCTTTAATGCTATTCAGACTCACGAAAGTGTTTTCTCAGCCAAACCTTTCCCTTTGGATCAGAGAAGTGGAGGACTCGTTAACCAATTGCGAGACTTCGGCCGCAAATATACTTCAGACCAATTGGTCCACAAACTCGAGAGCAAACCTATTGTCGCCGACAATAAGACAACAGAATATCAGCTCTTTTGGTGGAAATATGAGACACCCGTTGATGGAGTTGGAGTCAAACACCTTTGAATACATCCCACTCTTCTGTCCGGCCATTAAACCATTGATTTTACAGCTTTTGATTGAGATATCAAAAGCACTGAATTCTGTGAACCAAATCATTGACAGCATTCAGGCATCGGATGAAACCCTTTCCGGCGTTTCGTTCATTCAATTCATTATCTCTTTCTTCAAAATATCAGAAGAGATGACGAAAACAGATGAAAACAAAAGGGTTTTTATTGACAAAACAAAGACTAAGAATCATTTGGAGAGCTCTTCCATTCAATTGTCTCAGTTGTTTGAAATACCTGCGCCCGACTCTGACCTGATCTCAGCTCAAAATCAGACATTTGATGAAAACACACCCTTTAATCAAAACAAACCCTTATTTGAGACGCGAGACGGAACACCAAAACTGACAGCTTTTGGTAGAAAACAAGTGTTGAATAGAGTTTGTAAACCGGAGTTCAATAACTTGATTGAAGGAAACCCCGACCGACAGCCCGTCCGCTCCTTTGAGTTCTATTATTTGGTCCATATTTTGCTTTGGATTAATGACTGGATTAACGGTAGATATGGACTAAAAATTGAAAACCTATACAATAGGGAAGGATTTGTCGGCCTATTCTTCAGACAATTATTCAGTGCACCGGTGGCTTACATACGTCTGGTTAAGAGCGCGGATGCCTACCGACCACCTGAGAGGGTGACGGAAGTGTTGACCGGAAGAGTGAATTTGCGTTTTATAGCAAACAAAGTGTTTTTGTTTTATTCAACGCTTTTATTGTCAATCGTTTGGTGTCTTAACTATAGTTTGATTTCATTCTCGTGTCTATTGATTGCAATGTATTTCACATATCTGTCGACAAAGACATTATTAATTCATTTCAGTAGTCATTAGTTGACAAATAATTAATGCTTTCATTGACTGAAAACTAAATCATATTTTGTCTTAATTTCTATATTTTGTGAAACTATTTGTAAATCAATACTTATTTTAATAAAATTAAAGACAATAAAAGATTATTTGTTTTCTTCAGAGCACAAGACAAACAGATTTTAAACATTGCTTTGAATGGCATATAAACTTGTTATACACTCGACTGTCCGGCCTATCGTTATATGCAGACAGTTTGTAAGCAGCGCTAAAAGTGTCAAACATTTCAACATTTGTTTACATTTTTTTGATTCAAGAAATGTTTTATATTTTAAATAATTTTAGATTTTATTTACAAACGATTTAATTATTTTGAAATCAAATCATGACTTCATTGAAGAGATTTGACGTCCGATTGACAGACATATGGACTGAAAGTCAGAAACAAATGATTGAAATGAAGTCTAATATTAATTATTTAAACAAACGGTTGAAGAC
>JAQGAT010001308.1:0-15603 GCA_034687845.1 Pantelozetes paolii
ACATCCATTGGCATAACAGGAAAGACCTATTTTGTAGAGATGTTGTCCCGCGTCTGGGATTCGCATCTCTTTTGGCAACAGTTCTTTTGGATTGAATTTCTTTTCCATTGAATGTGTGGCCAAATGTGTTGACAATTATCACTAATTTTGAATAAATTAATTTACTTTTCAATAAAAATTATTATCGAGAACAATTCAAGCAATTATATACCGGATCACACTATCACTATTAATAGCGGTGGTGATATTAAATGACACACATTTTGATAATTATAACACTATTTATAAAAATATTTATCGATTTAAATGTTAATATAAAACAAAAACCTATTAAAATATGCTATTATTTTCATTTGACATTGCGCCATTAATTAATGACTTATAAATTAAAAATACAATTAAACCTCATATTTATTACGTGTTTTTAGATAAAACTAATTGAAGTTTCTTAACGGAAAACAAATCCATAATTTCAAAGTTTTAGATTTTATTTCACTCTGATACTATTGATATCTATTGTGAAATGTGCGTGAGCAATAAAATAACCGTTAATTATTTGAATGATCTCGTTAAATCATCGTTTTATTAGTTATACGCTATAAATACTATAAAATTAATTGACCATTTATCAATATTTTATTCACAATTAAGACCATTTCATATTATATTTATTATTTTATGCGAAACTACTTATACAAACACTTATCAGGATAAAATTACTTAAAATATCAAGGTTGTAACAGTGCGAGTACAGTCTACTAAATAAGAAATATTAATCATACTTTGTACTTTAAGAGAATTATTAATGAAAGATCACTTTAATCTTGAGTAAAATCAACGCCAGTATTAGGAAACCTAGCGTATAAAGAGCTAATACATTTAAATCATAAGAAAGGTCACTTGCGGAAAACCCGAGACTATTTAATACATCTGTGCCGTTATTATAGCAAATACTATCTCCATCAAGAAGAGATTGATTGCATTTAATAGATCCAATGTCCTTCCATTGATTAATGCACATTGCTTCAAAACCATAATGAATCCAGGACAATTTTTGCAGCCACATCAATGAAGAAGGAATTGTTCTGAATAAATTAATTACACATAATATTCTATAAATTACCTTTCTCAATTAATTAATCATTCACTCACCTAGAATTGATAAAGTACCCACTAAATATTGTAAAGAGCAAGAATGCTGCAATAAATACTGTAAGAGAGGTCGTCTGTTTAGCGCAGAGGTTAGATACGAAATAGCCTAGATGATAAATTGGTGAATTTAATATTGGATAAAATCTGAGTGAGATATGTAGTAATTACTGAATGCCAAGGTAGATGTTGACGTTAAAAAGCCGATCAATATGGCCATGAAAAAATTGTCAGCCCTTGACCAAGAATCAATCATAAAATAATTGATACAGATGAATACAATCGTGTTAAATAGAAACAGTGGTATCTTGATAGAAGTAAATGGTTGCATGTTTAAATTAATGAATTCTAGTTTGATACCGAGTATTTATACCTGGATCAATATCTTGGCTAAAAAGTATGGAAACAGACTATACATCCTATTATTATATTCTTTCAGTAATAGTGGCATCTCATCGCTGAATGTCTAAACGATCAGAATCAATTGATTATTAATTAACATTTGAAATGATCTTGTTTGTATAAAATTAATTGAGATATAGTTCATACAGATAATCCAATAAAGCCAGCGGTTATGCTGAGCCTTTGTAGTGTACCAAATAAAGCACTGTTGATAATAGCGATTTTACCTTGGTCATTAGTCTGTGTTACGCAGATAGTGCCAATTATTAACGCGGCAATCTAGATTGTTGATTGCAATTAAATGACATTGGATATTATTTACAAAAACAATTCTATACTCACAATTGATTTAACAAATAGGTCATAGGTCATTTTTCTATTACGTAAAACAGATCTGAAAGTACGTTTAACTAATGCCAGTTGCTGGGTCGAATAGTCAGAATTGTACAAGGGGAAAATGGTACGCAGAATATTAAATTTATTTTCAATAATAACTTGATTATTATTAACCCCTTTATCCCTTTCACTTGTTAATCCTAGATATTTGTTGGAAATCGCCTGGTGTAATATAAAGAGTGTTAAAAATGATAATCACAAATGTAGGAATTGTTTTACATTGATCATTTCTATAGATTCTATCTCTTGTCCAGGTAAAATGGCTTTAAAAAACAACAGACAATTTCAATATAGCTTGATAAAATCCATTGCTACATACTTAGATAATCAATATAAAAATCAGCAGGATTATAGTTCCTTGGACATATCTGTGAATACAATAATAATATTAAACTGATACAGGTAAATTTAATAATAAATATTTTTTAATACCTTTCCCATTCCAATGAAAAAGTCTTGTGCACCATCTAGTTAAAATTCAATAATGATTGAAACATATAGTATCACTAAAATTAGGCCCTGGTATTGATATTTACCTCTAGTGCCCATATAAGCCACCCTTCCGTCTGCCATAAGAAGAATGTGTTCAAAGAGTTCAAACACTTGAGACGAGGGCTGATGTATAGTACAGATAATAGTCTTGCCCTCAATGGCCATCATCTTCATAACACTGACGATATATTTGGCCTGAAATGAGTCCAAACCAGTGGTCGGCTCATCACTAATATTAAATTTATTTAACCAAGAATATATAATAAATATTAGTGTGATATTAAACTCACCAGACAACTATAGGTGCATTTGTCAGTGCCTTTGAGGAAAGGGATAGAAAATAGTTTCAAATTATTTCCAATCAATCAAAACAGACCTCTAAAGCAAATGACAACCTCTTGGCCTCACCGGCAGTAATGCCTTCAAACGTATCACTGCTTCCGATTTTATTGTCAATTATTTTCGTCAAATTGAACTGAAATTTGTGTGAAATTGAATAAAACCCTTAAACAATGGTATACCCCCTTAAACACCAATTTCTTACCTTATCTAATAAACCCCTGATACTTTTATTTCTTTCACCAGCTGTTGATTTCGGCCCCAATTTGAGTAAAGCCTTTCTCATTTGAAAAAACAGAAAATTCAAATATCAATGTCATTTTTAAAATTCCACTTAAAACCCGATATACAGTATTATACAACTATTATATGATTCACACAATTAACTCATAATACCTGAAACGACAGGTGCTCTCCAACTGTTAGAAATGGTATGAACGTGTCCTCCGGGTGCAGGTATGCGGAAACGGATCTCATCTCTTCAGTGTCTGCTAACTGTCCGTTCAGTTTCACTGTTCCTCTGACCGACAATTTGCTCAGATTTCTAGCCGTCAACACATCTATAAGTGTTGTTTTGCCGGAGCCTCTGACAAAGCAATTTTATTCTTATAATTGTTTTCACCGGATTATAATTAAATTTAGAACTACGACCTAGAATAATTATTTATATACTCTAAATAACTTTTGATAATTGATTATCTACTAATTTATCTTAATCTATTAATCTCTTTCTAAGAGTTAATAATATAATTTCAAATAAAATCCTTAAAATTAAAATTATTACTAATAAAATATATTTATATTTACCTTGCTCCCATAATAGCCAAAAGAGTACCAGGCTTAACTTCACCTGAGACTAAATATATAACCCTAATCAGTTAAAAATCAATCAATATTAATCAATTTCTATACCATTTTTGAGAATATGTTTTATTTTATTCTCATCTTTCGTGAAACAAAAGCACTTCTTCTCAGGTTTACTGAAGACATTGATATTATGCCAGGAAATTGACACTGAATTAATAGTATCAAACATTGAGCTAGGTTCTGCTATCCACTCTAAATCAACAGCCATCGCACACTGTCAAACAATAAAATGAAAATAAATAAATAAAAATATTTTTATTTTTGTCAAACAATACATAAAAACTATTTTCGGTTTCGCTGTTATTTCATATGTCGTCTGAAATACATTAACTCAAATGATTGGACATTATTTTCAATAACAGGTGTGTAAATTGAAATTTATTTATACTTGCTATATTTTATTTCGCACAATTAATCTTGGCAATTTACTCCTAAATCAATTAACATAAAAACGAATTTAAATATTCAAAATAAGATCAAGGTCAACATTAATATTAAACATTTTATCAACAATATTTTTGTTTATAAAATTATATTGAATATATACTAATCACTTCAATAACCTTGCTCAACTATGACTAATTATTACGCATTCACTAATATATCACTATAAATAAATATGTACCTGTACTTATATAATAGAAATGGGAATAATGATGATTAACTTTAATTGAGCGCACTTTTAGAAGCGGGCTTTAATTCAAATAATTACCTTGTTATAATTTTTTTAAAGAAATTACCGAAAGGTACAATAAGATATTTTATTTCTCACCCTGTTAAAATTTTTATTAACTTATATTTACAGTAGTTTTTAATGAAATATTATTTAAAATAACACTTTTATACATTGTATATTCTGTGAAACATAAAGTTGAGGTACAATTCAAATCCAGTGTTGTGTTTGAGGGAAAGGGTTGTATTTATAGCAAGTGTTTGACCAACGGGTTGACCTCATTTTCAGAACAACAGTTACTGGCCTTTCATTTCAATGTATTTAATGATTATATTCTAAGTATTATATCTTATCTATAAAATAAAGTATAAGTGCTTTTCATTATAAAAATTAAATTCAAAGTTACCAAGAACAATTATTTATAACCCTTTTAAATTTGTAACAGTATTTAATAATTCTCAATTCAAACGGTGATGAAAATTGATCATGGTCATTTGTGTCTGGTCAGTTATCATTTAGCTATCATTTAATAAGGGGCGAGAAAAAGTATTTTCATTGTACACAGACTCAGTCATATCTTTTAAGGGGGAAAATATATATTAAAAATTTAATAACAAAGTTATTTATATCAATTAAATTTTAAGCCTGGTTAAAACAATTGAGCGCTCAGTTCAACATAATATTCAATACTATTATACAATCGTTTAAATCACATGATATTTAATTAATACAATGATAGGTATTGTTTTCAAATGATCCTTGCTTAAAGTGATTGCAGCAAAATAAAGAAATCTATTTATGAATCATAACAGGATTTATGTATTAAATATAATCTAGGCTAGATAATCTACTTAAATTAACCTTTCGACATTCAATTAATCAGTAAACTTTTGACACTGATTAATTATTACAAAAAATAAATGCATAATAAACGTTTAAATAATCAATTAATAAAATGAACCCTGATCAAATCACTCCAATACGATATTGAATGCCAATATTGATAATAAAATATTGACCCCCTTATAGAGTTACACGTACTTTATGTGCAAACACATGTTCAAAACATTACACGTAAGACATGGATCAAAAACATTGGACTTTTAAAAAGACATTTCACACTTAATTTTTAAACACTAAATCTGATGTAAATTAATTGCAATTAAATTCTGATATCATTAATTAATTTCATATTTAAATCAGTGCTTGAATTGAATTGAAAACAAAGTGTTTGTAAACAAAAAACAATTGAATTAATGCTTGAAATGAAAACTCTTTTCCAGTTTTTCAACCATTAATTGAGTGCTAATTACCTCTTCAGCCGAAGACCCGGATCACTGATCCCTCTGTTTATGTGCTCACCACTGATATACCACTCCTGAGAGTCGACACTTCATTCCTCTTCAGTGGACAATGTCTTCGACGCCAACGAAGGACTTGTTGGCGAAGAGTATCCAAAAAAGTCATTCTTCCTCTTCATTGCTCTTATCTTCGGCTAACCTCTCCTGGACTCCGACCTCTTCGGCCATTCTGGTCACACCTCAGCCGCCGGTTGAGCGCACAGTGAGTCCTCCCGTCTCTAACGAAGAGCTGATCCAAAGCATAAGACTTGACTCTAAGACCAATTCAAACCAATCGTTGGACACTTTGGGCGACAACTTTCAGACAATAAGTCTTTGCGACCAGAAGTCAGACGATAAACAATGCGCCGACTCTTCGGAAACCACTCCAGTGGACAGTAAGGCCGGGCAGACGTCCGGTTTGCAGAAGATGTCAATTATTGGACAGTTGTTTAGCGGTCACTCAAACGCGTCGTTTGCTTTGCCATCGCTTTCACTATTGACTGCTTCTAAGCCGACGACTGAACCGCTCTCTAACACCTATGACAGCACTGGTATCCCACAGCCAACTGTGCCCACAGTGTCTTCGCTGTCGTATTCAACACCAGATTTCAATACAGGCCTTACGGCCAACACTCCTGTGACAACAAATAGCTTTACTGCACAGTCCTTACCCACTAGTGCTCCACAACCTGTGCCAACAGCACCGCCGCCTCCACTGCCGGCGCCACCAAAGGATGCTTTTGTGGCCAAAGACTATAAAATCAGAGGTTTTTTGAGCACTTATTCACTGAATTTATAACTGATTTTGATTTCTCTAACTTCAGGTCCGCTCAGACTCTATGACCCAAACCATGGCTCGAATCTCGTCGGCGCTGAACAACCGGATCATATCAGTGGACAACTGCCGCCGCCATTAGACACACCCCACACACAGTCCACACCCGAAACACTATACAATCCAAACGATTACTACACTAACAGCCAATCAGTGGACGCGACGAGTGAACAAACATTTACATACAGTGCTGACCAACAATACGAGAGCACTGGTAGTGCAGTGAATGCCAGCCAACCGGCCATCGATTCACAGATTTTAAATCAGTTCTCATTTATAAGTGATTTACAAAACACTGAACACTATTATAGTTCACAACAAAATCCATTAGAAAGTGAGACACCGGTGCCACAGATGTCCGGCCCGTCGCCACCACTACCGGAGGGACAGTATCCCACTTACGCACCGGTAGTACACCACTGGTTCTATCAGCAGATCATTGAAAATAAGGAGATTTGGCGCCCGTTCTCAATGTATGACTCATTCAATTTGGAGCAGTCGGTGCTAATGGCGCCCAACTATGGCTACGGCGCTCTCATAGCGACAAACGGCGGCCGCTTTGATGTCTCAGTCTATGAGCGCATGCGTCGACCCGTCTATTGGCAGGAAATGGAGACAATCGTACGGCGCTGTTCCTGGTTTTACAAGAAGGAGGGCCACAATCGGTGGGTGCCCTACGCGGAGGACGTGTCCGCCAGACTGGAAGAGTCCTATAAGGAGTGTGTGCTCACCAACAGCTGGAATCAGACCATTGAATTGGATTCGGGCGCAGAGGTAGTGGTCTTACACTCGGCCAACATTATATACAACTATGTGATCGACCAGTCGATGCCCGACGGCTGGCGCCAGGCTGTGGACAACCCTAATAAGCCGATCCATGTGCATAGGGGGGCACTGGACGGCATCGTTGACGATATAGATGAGGGCGAACCCGAACAGATAGATCACGTCCTGTTCCTCATACACGGAATCGGCGAGTTCTGCGACTTTAGGTGAGTGGAACGGGAGGTTAGGGGTTGTCCTCTTAAGTGGAAAGGGGTTTCAATTTAAGGGTTATTTAATTTTCAACTGCTTTTATAGTTTTAGAAGTATTGTTGAAGTTGTGGACGACTTTCGGGTCATTAGTTTGAATCAAATGCGGCGACACTTTGGCCAATACCTGTCCACTGGACAGTTGGGTCGCATTGAACTCTTGCCCATCTCATGGCACTCGTCACTGCACGGGGAGGAGACCGGTATCGACAACAGACTCAAACTGATAACACTGGAGAGCATACCAAAGCTGCGGCACTTCAGCAACGATACCATTTTGGACGCACTCTTCTATACCAGTCCTGTCTATAGTCAGACAATTGTCGATAATGTGGGCCAAGAGTTGAACCGCTTATTCAAACTGTTTACTCAACGGAACCCGACATTTGCCGGAACGGTAGCACTCGGTGGCCATAGTCTCGGCTCACTAATAGTGTTCGACATTCTGGCCCATCAGATGCCGGAGCCGTCGCCAGAGGCCACCGCTGACAGTGAATCGGAGACACCGGAAACTACTACCAGTGCTACAGATGAGGAGGAGATGGTTGAGTACTTCAGCCAACCCTCGAACCAAAGCGTCGACTCTTTGCTCCGATTCTTAGGTTTCGGTGAATTCAATGAGTTTTTCGCTTCAAAACAAAGACTCGATTTTAAGAGCACTCTATTGTTGACCGAAAGTGACTTCAGATCTGATCCCAGACTACGGGAACTGCCGATCGGTTTGGAGAAGAGTTTATTGAAATTCATTCACGTTTTCAATCGCTTTGTAAACAATGGCACCAAAAGTGCTAACCATTGGGAAACGGAGTCCAAAAATGAGGTCAACTATCCGTTTGAGTCGTTAGGACTCGGCTATCCGGCCATCAAATACCCGGCGCTTGCCTTCAAACCGTCGGCTTTCTTCGCTATGGGCTCTCCTATACCTATGTTTTTGACAGTGCGCGGCGTTGAACACCTGTCCCCTGACTTTCGGTTACCCACCTGTCCGGCGGTGTACAACATCTTCCATCCCTACGACCCGATCGCCTATCGCTTAGAGCCAATGATCTACCATTCCTTCAAAGAGATAAAGCCAGTGCTTATACCCCACCATAAGGGCCGCAAACGAATGCATTACGAGCTCAGGGATAGTATCGCACGCATGGGTTCGGACATCAAGAACAGGATCTATGACTCATTGAAGTACACCTGGAATTCAATCAATGAGTTCGCCAGAGCCCACAAAACGGCTACCAGTGCTCAGTCTACCGGTGATTCGGTGGCCAACGACTACCAGTGCTCACAAACAGATCTATTTAACGACTGTTCGGTCACAGAATCGGAAAGCTATGGCACTGAGCTCTCGGCGGGCGCTCTCAACAGTGGCCGACGTATTGATTACGTACTACAGGAGTCACCGGTGGAGGCATTCAACGAATACCTGTTCGCACTGTCAGCACACGCCTGCTATTGGCAGTCAGAGGACACGGCTTTACTAATACTGAGAGAACTTTACGGACAGTTAGGCTTTTACACGACACCCACGGCATCGCCATATCACACACAGTCGACAATACCTACCAGTGCTTCAGTGAACAGCTTTGATGGCCAGTTGTTTGACGACACGAACCTTCAGTTCATAAGTAATTAATGTTTTAATTGTTTTTTAAATCAAATTCAATGAAAATCTCCGAAAATTTTGTTAACTTTTTCTCAAATATAATGTTTTTTATTAAATATTTTTCTAAATATTTCTGTAATTTTTGTTTTAATAGAATATAAAGTGATTTAAATTTGATTCTTGGTAATATTTTTGCTCAACACTGTGCAAGCTAATTTTAAATGCAGCTAGAAATAATCCATTCCGAATAGCAACTAGATCAATCTCATTGTTATTGGATTAAAGTATAAATACTTTACACTTATATTGAAAGAATAATCTTTCTTATTGATCAAGGTTAAAATATTCCACACTCTCCTCTCTTACATTTCATATCTGACTATAAGCTAGATAATTTAATTTATGCTATTTTGTACACAAAATATTAATCAGAAAATATATTTTATTCACAATTTTATGATTAAATGATTTGAAGCATAAATTCAATGAATAGTTTGCGACTAAAAGCCAGTTATCGACTGTAAGAGCATATTCTTCCGCAGTTTGTGTATTATATAAGGCGAGCACAGGTATGTACAAGTGCCCGGATGAACTCTCGGTGGTCCGGAGTGCAGGCTTCAAACCTGTAGCCGATTAGCGTCGGAGTGGTTCGATTCCACCTTCCGGGCGGACGGGTGGTAAGCCCTCATACTCACCAATGTTAAATATCTTCATATATAGTATGAAAACTTACATTGGTGCTTTAAAAAACATTTTACACCCGAACACTTCTAAGGAATTTTTATCCTCAACTAATAATCAATTGAAAAAACAATTCACAAGTCATTTGACTAAAACACATGTCATTTATCTGTTTCTCTGATAGTGTTTGTGTCGATGAAGTAATTATTGTGTTTTCAAACTGATTGTGAAAAACATTGAATTCATTTCTCAAATTCAAAGTGCATTTCCTCTTCACATCATTTGCAGTGCATTTACAGTCAATTGAATAACACTTTTCACTCTTTTTTTGTTTTATTTTTGAATTACATTTACAGTGAATCACAGGATTCGCACACAAACAGGGCTTTCATTGAAATTATTTGTTCAGTGAAATATTTGTTTATAATATCTATGAACACTAATTATTTATAAGAATTATAAACACTTCTAGATAAGAAACCTATTAGTTATAATTAGCATTAAATTATCTAGCATATAAACAACAAGAGGATAACCTTGTCAAATTCACATCTATCTAAATGAATGATTAAATGCCATGAATTTCTATGAATAATAAGTGCACTCATAATTAATTCCTAATATCTGATTGCACAACAAATTAATATCAAATTCAAATCGGTGAAGTGATTAATTATTTTCTGCTACACCTAATACAGTGAAACCTAGTTTTCGGAATCCATTGTTTTTGGACTTCCCTGGACATCAAAAGTCTATTATCCCTCAATTCTCAAATCACTTCCACAGACCCTGATGTAAACAAATACCTCAATTTTAAACCTCTCTCAGTATTGTCCTTCAATCTCCTGTTCAGACATGAGTTCCGTAAACCAGGTTTGACTGTATGTTAAAATTAATTTCACAACATATAATCTGCTCTTCAATGTCAAGTTTAAATTTAAAATTAGCAATGTTAAATGAAATTTCATTAACAAAATTGTTTTGACAAATTTTTCTTTGCAACTAAAAAACAACATTTCTTCTATTACTGCCAAAAATCCAGTTTATCTACCCTAATATGAGTTGAAAATAAATTAGACATTGTTTTATAAATAAATTTTTCAATTTTCAATGTTTTACATAACGTTTTTCATAACATAAATAACTATTTCAAGAATATTCTGACGCAGTTATCAAAACACTCAGTGAAATGCCGGCCCATTATTGCATTGGAGTTGTTTATCGATTGCCCTGTAGTTTGTTTAAGGCCTTTCTCAAACACACCAGCAATATGTGTGCCAATGGATTGTATAATTATGTTCAGGGAAATAATATAATAGATTAAAATATTAGGAAATTTTTATTACCGGTAATATACAGGCATTAGGTTTATGCAAAAGTTTAGCCCCTATTTTAATATTATCCAGCTAACTCCGCACAAAAAAAAATATATCATCTTTCACAATTTTTTGTTTTATTCTCCTTAAATTAAATACATGCATAATTAGCATGGAAATTTTATATTTATAATTATACTTTAGTTGTTCATTGTTCATAAGTTATATAATAGGTAAAGGTCATATAACAAAAGAATGTGCTTGAGTAATTTAGGAATATTACTGTCAGAGAAATACTTAATAGCATTTTAATAAACAATTCTTATGAGACCAGACATTAAACTATCATTCACTTGATGTGCTTTGTTATCAACAAGTAAACAAAAATATCAATTATCAGTTGTAGAAACCTGTACTTGTACATTTACATGGATTCAAACTTCTCTAAATCACACGGCAAGCGACATGTGATGGCCAGACGAATGGAAATTTTCCACTACTATGAGACCTACTTTCCTCAGATTTACAACAGAGATAAACGATTCTGGAATGTTATATACAGTGTAATCTAACTACAGTATAATGATCTACTCATATTAGTAAATATTATAACTAGGTAAAGTGAATTAATCTCTAAATTGTCTTAACAAGTAAATTTCAAATAAAGGAAAACACTTATTACTAAAAATTAAATTTAAACTCAATTATTCAGAAATATATAAAAAATTTCAAAAATATCAGAATCATTTTCTGACCATGCGTATAACTATCGCTTCCTAATGAAACATAAATAACGTAAAAATAGTTTCACATTTAAACTAACCCTGAATTAGACTAACAAGCGAAAACAAATAGCATTTATTCATTAACCACATCATTTTTCTAGACATACTTTTACCAATAATATTATCTATAAAACTTGTTTTGCTGTAATGCGTCACAAGTATAGTAATAGCACCAATGAAAAAGTATAGACAAAGTGTACTTGTATTTCATATGTAATTCTTAATGTGTATTAAGCAAACAGACACTGTTTGTACAGTGAAAACCACTGTCTATTTACTTTATGTATTGAGCCTAATCTCTATGAAAGAGGAAAAACACCGATTCTTTACACATCTATAATATCTCTCACTTGTGACGTCTTGGCAGTCAATTATTAATTATAAAACTGCAAAACCACCCCTGAATTAGTCATTACAGGCAATGATTGCTTGATTATTGTACTTCACATTCAAGTTGTAGTCAAATATCGCTATTTTCAACCAAAGTGGAGCCAAAAGTGACTCTGAATTTGTGTTAATTTCCTTCAGAAACGATTCACTCGTTTGAGAGTATAATCAAAAATATTTTCAACAAATTTAATGACATTTTCAACAATTATTTTCAAAGGATTTCATTGTCTTTTGAGTTAATAATAATCAAATATTTCTCATTTAATTGAAAGTATTTATCAAATAATAAGTCATTTGATTGTTACCCTGCCCCCTTTTAACAGTGCCTTTCCCCTTCTTTATTATACCGAGTGTTTAATCAATAATTTTCTTTCAACTGGTGTTGAGTTTCAGTGAAAGTCTGTGTTTCGTTTGAAAATATATAATAATTATTTGCAATAATAATAATATCTCTTATAAAACGCACCTGATTTTCAAAGGTGTAGGTGCAAAGTGTCCAGTGCAAACTTTGAATTGAGAGACAACGATGTTTACTTTTTATTTATAACCAGAGTAATTCTTTAAAATAATTTTGTTTATATAAAAACAAAATATTTTTTAAATTAATATTTTTTTTTCTCAAAATTTATTGTAAAATTGAAAAATCAATTAAAAAATCAATTCTTTAGTCAATATTTTCAGTAATTTTTTGTTTGCATTGAAATATCGTTCAAAATATTTCTCCAAAAGTGTTGACAACGAAAAAAATTAGTTTTCATTTAAAACCAAAGTTTTATTAAACAGTAGTCAAAGACTACACACAATATTCTGGTCCTAAAGGTTTGGTATCCAAACACACAAAAGTCAAAAGATATGTTTCCCGTCGACAGCAGTGGACAGTCGGCTAAAGAGGACCCCAAAGACAAGGCAGCACTCAATCAATTTACAATGAATTTAGACAAAATGGAAAAAGTATTGAAAGGAAAGGCGGCTTTGGCTCAGAAAAAGTTCGCCGCCTTTAAGGAGAAAGTGAGAGTCGAGGCCATGGAGATGGAGATCAATAAGTGCGACGACAATAAGCGTCTTAAGCAAGTGGTCGGCGGTTGGGCTCTCACACAGAAACAGATGCAGTACTTGATTACCAAACCCTATGTTTATAATGCCAGCGCCGGCTCTTATCTAGAGCTTATGTTTTTGCAAAAGTATGAGAAAGTTTTTCTTTATTTTCACCTTGCTAGTCTATCTCAGCAATCACAATTAACAAAGGTCAATAAGTTTATTTATAATTGTTTTGAAATTATCATGCAATTATTGAATGTCTTTATTGCAAGGGTAGATGAGAAGGGGGTGGGGGGAACTGGTGTGATATCTTAATTAATTACATCTCCTTTCTCACATTAAAAATGTGTTACCAAGGGTAATAATCAGGGAACTAATGCAAAATTAATTATAATTAAATATGTGATAAAAGATTATATCCTAATATAAATAACCAAGATCACTTTTAGATAATGATCAGGTAATTTAATTATTGGCTTAAGAAATGATTCACTGAAAACTTGAAACAACCTTTTACAGATTGAAAAAGCAGGCCCAGGTCATTTAGTTTTTAATTCAACTAATACCTTATTCAATTATCAACAGATTCTGGATCTGGTTGGCCCAGTTCATACCCGGGTGGATGGCGCCGTGCACTATAACAATGGCCGGTCTATTGATCAATATTATCACTTCACTCACTGTTATCTACTACTCCTCTGACGCCAGAAATGATGTAAATATCAATTATCTTGCAATTAATTTCAGTTTTTCACTGAACATCTAAACCCCCTACAGGTGCCGGCCTGGGCCTTCGTTTTCTGTGCACTGGGAGTCTTTCTCTATCAAACATTGGACGCATTGGACGGCAAACAGTGCTATAAAGTACAGAACACACAGATAGAGGAGGTCTATGACCACGGATGTGATGCCGTCTCCACTGTCTTTGTAACGCTAGCCGTGTCCTGTGCCCTACTGTTAGGCCGCTCACCTGTGCTCCTGTTCCTGACCTTTCTCATCACAATGATTGCATTTTTCTCCACTCACTGGTTGTGTCACGTGACTCATCAGATGGTGTTTGGAAGGTTAGTATAGTTAGCCTGGTTATGGTTAGCATGGTTACTTTTTCAGAATACCTGGAATAGATAAATGCAGTGACCCTGATATTAGTGTTAATCAAATTCACTTCTTATTTCAAATTTAGTTCAAAATATTGATTACTATTTCACTAACAATAGGGTTGACGTCAGCGAAGGCCAGTGGGTTATGATTGCTGTCCATTTGGCCACTGCCTACTGGGGTCAGAGGTTTTGGCGCACCAACCTCTTCGACACAGGCATAGAGTTGACACATGTGTTAGCGTTTGCGACGATATTAGCACTGCTTATAGCGATGGCCCGCAATATGGCTATGATTTTGGGCAAAAAGACACCGTTGGAAGAGTTGGGCGTTTCTATACCTCGCCGTACTGTCAGCACATGGAGGCCAGTGGTGCCAATAGCCATACTGACCTTATTAGCAGTCATCTCCTACGGCATCGGCTATTTTCATATCAGTCCCTCACTGTTTATATTCACGTTTGGCTTTGCCTTCGCTAAAGTCACCATCAAATTAGTCGTAAGTGAAATAAGGGGGGCATAAAATAGCAGCACCTGATTGACATACCTGTCCCTTAACTAAACAGATGATGAACTGCTGTAACGGAACAATGGATTATTGGGACAGTTCTCTGACCACACCTTTACTACTGGTGACAAACACCCGATTTATACCACTATTACATCCAAAGACAGCGCTTTTGTGTGCATTTGTCTATTCATTGATGGATTTGAGCCGCTATTTCACGTACAGCTCATGGGATCTGCGTCTGGCGCTCAACATCAACATCTTTTCAATCAAATACCCGGTCGGACATCCGCAGAATCGCCGCGAGAGTAGCGGCTTCTACATCAATGGTGTCAACAATGACCAGGTGCTCAACAAAAGTAAAGGACTGACGGTTTAGACGAAAATGTTATCAAACTATTTATTTATTGATTTATGTTTGCAATCATTAAATGTATTTAAGAATTGATTTTATTGTAAAAATTTTAATTCAATTAATTCATTGAAGACATTATTTTTAAAATAATTGATCTTGGTTGTAGTCTTCGACCTGTAATTCATACCCCTTTCTCAATAAAATGATTTTCAGGTGTATTAAGTTTTATAAAGTCTCGCAGACACACACACAACACGAGAGAGAGAGAGAGAGAGAGAGAGAGAGAGAGAGAGAGAGAGAGAGAG
>JAQGAT010001309.1:0-15590 GCA_034687845.1 Pantelozetes paolii
TAGTGGTCGGGCGGCTGTGATAACAGCAACTGAACCACTGATGTCGAGAGTGTCTAACAATGAGATAATCAATGAATGGTTTGATGGTCTCAACCGTTGTCTCACTTACTGTACACTTCTTTCCCAATAACCCAAAGATGAGGTCATTTTCATCTTTGGACAGAAGAGCTGATGGTTTGTTCTCGAGTTGTCTTTTCTGCATATTGTGAGCCATTTGTTCATCACTTCAGAGATAAACAATTAAAACAATTAAATGACGGGTCGTTTTGGGCTTCAATTGAATTTAGTCTCAAACAAAATGACAACAAATTTAAAATTTATAACAATTTTATAAATATTTAAAACAATTCACAAATATTTCAACATTTTATCCATTGCTTTGAAAATTACATTACATTTCATTACAAATACTATTAAATCATTGATTGATTAAAATATTTACAAAATTAGTGATAAAATCATTGATTTATTAAATGTTAAGTAAATATGAAATTAACTCCAAAAACGTCATGTGTTTGGATGTGTTGACGATTACCACTGCAATAGACCTTATAATGGCGTTTAAACTGACATCTCTTATATCTAATTCAAACTCATTTCAACATTATATACAGAATCTGGTTATAGGATTCTGGTCTTATCTATTTATTCATCTATTGATGTATGTACAAGGTCCTCTATATTTTTAAATTAATCTTTTATTCCAATCATTGGTTTTATTCAAAAATATTACAAAGATTTTGATTTTATTGTTTACATGTAGAGTATAAAACTTAACCAAGCACAATGCATACCAATCTATTCCTAGTAATTCTGGAATTTAAAAAATGAATAGATTGTACAAAATATTTCATAATTTTAATGCAATTTATTATTCTTTTTGTGATAAATATCTAATTATGAAAACATAAACACTTTAATCACAAAATCTATTCATAAACTCATTATTTAGTCTAAAATTTTGTATTAATGAGTGCTTTCGTTGTCATCTATATGTCATAACACGGGTTAAGAATATTAAATATTTTTTTTGAATAATTAATCAGATTATGAGTGAATCATAAAACTTAAGAAAATCTCATTTCAAGCAAATCCTCTTATAATTGAAATTTTGAGGCAATTTTTAATGTCTGCAAAGTTTTGATATCAGACTTAGTATACGACAAGTCATTTAATATTTAATTTAAATATCAATTGATTTGTGATAAAAATTAAACAAACATTTCATTTAATAATTTATTTATCAAATAAAGAGATATTTAGTATTGAAAGCAACAAAATGACATAATTCTTACCAAAGTTTGTATATAATCCTTGTGTGAGAATATGTGTCGTTTTGAGTGAATATAAAGCCTAACGATTCAATTATCTGATCCCTGGGTATACGTATGTTTGTTAGCATTGAAGGCGTCGATAGATTGAAATTATTATAATTCATATTTAATAATATATTTAATATTTTCAGTGAGTTTTCAGTTCAATAATGTTTTCATTAGTGTTTCAATCGTTTGTCAAAAATTGTTTGCATTTTGTTATTATTGAAACCACTTTTGCAATAATTTTCTGCAGTTTTTTAGTTCAATTCAAAGAAATACAAAATTTTAAGTCTTATTATAAATAGTTTATTGATTCGTGTGTTTAATGTATTACTACTTGTGTTACGATTTTCAAACATATTTTACAAAATATAAACACAAAACTAATATTATATTAAAATTTTCTTCAAATGAACATAAGATCTAAAATTTTGAGCTAATGTTGTCATAGAAATAAAAATATCAATATTTTTGTATAACTTTTTTTTATATCATTAGTAAAAACAAAAATATATTCAAAAGATTATACATTTTCTGCAGTTTTATTGAATTAAAAACTAAATCGGATTTAAATATGAAAAAACTCTAATTTTGTTTAATTTACTGCAACAAAGATGACAAACATTTTGACACTTAAGTGAAGAATATTCTGAAAATTAATTAAAGAATAAAATGCTTTGAAATGCAATAAAAATATTAAAGTTTTAATGAATTTTATATTTCAAAGCATTTAAATGTCATTCAAATGAAAAACATTTTTATTCCTGAATCCCTGGATCTGTTTTTTCTGATGCACTTAAGTCGTCGTTTCGTATATTAAAAATCGTTTTATAGTTATGTCTAATGAAAAGTATAATTAATGTTGAAATGAAAAGCACGAAAACGCCAGACAAGAAGGTTATCCACAATTGCAAACTCCCGGCCATAACAAACAGTCGGATCGACGTGTCTTTCTCTACACTCTGAGTCCAACTTGAATATAGACTTGAATTGACGATTCCGTTATCAATATAATCGATGAACGCCGGGGACAAGGAATAAGTCTTCATTGTTTGAGATCGCATACAAGTGCCGTTTGGAGAGAGATTAGGAAACCACTCGTAGTCCTGTGTCTGTTAAATGATTTTTAAAATTATATCAATTTATAACACAATGGACACAATACCCGATCCTCTTTAGACACATCAAAACAATCCTGTTTTGTGTTTGCCTTTATTTTTTCTCCACTGAAGTAAAACAATAATCTATACGTGAATTCACGAAATATACGAAAATCTGAATTAACATAAGTTTGAAATGTTGTGTTGGGATTGTCTTTGAATTACAAATCAATGAATCAATAATTGAAATAATATTTTCATTAAACACTAAACACTCACTGCTTTTCCTCAAAACACTGTTAAATAGCATACAATTTGTGTTAATTAGATAACAGTGAATCAAATTTTCAACAATAGTCCGATTTGAGACCACACTTATAGACTCATTGATAGGTTTATTACCAGTGATTAAATCAAAGATAGTTTTTGACACAAGAGTTGCAACATTAGTCAAACTCTCAACGATTTGTGTCATATTTTTGTCCAAATGATTGAAGTCATCGTAAATACTATTATAGAAACGATTTGTGTATTCTTTGCGATGGTTTGTAATAACGACTCCAATCAATGAGTTATTGTCTTTCAAGAAGCTATGAAAGGCTGCCGGAGGTAAGGGTGACCTTTCATCAATTCTCTTTACTTCTAAATTATTGACGTTTATTGCATTCTTTTCTATCAATTCTTGCAATTCATTCAATTGTTTGCTTGAATCAACATTTTTATGCATCCAAAGGGTCTGTTTGTCTGACTCTCCATGAAATGAGATTTGATTTAATTCAATGAAATGTGAGAAATGTTTTGTAAAGATTTGTTTCACATCCAAATCCTCTGTCAACTGAGGATTGACAGGAAATTTGCCAAAACTCATGTCATAAACAGCACGACTGGAGCCGATGTAATCAAAGGCCTCGCCGTCGAACAGTGCAAACAATACATTCCTTTCAGTGTTTCGTTTAATTTCATCTTTAATTGAATTTTGATTCAAAGTTTGTGCCACTGATAGTAAAGCTATCAAAGAAGTAATAGCAGAGTCGGCACCGGGAGATAAATTAGTGAACATAGAGAATGAGTCCATACGTGAAGCTAATACTATAATAGAGTTGTCTTTTATGCTATCGTTTTGAGATGTGGTTAACAATGTGTTGAATATATTGTTTGCTTTCAAAGGAACGCAAAAATGTTCTGAAAATTTAGTTATTTATAAAAAAAAGTCATAAAATTTAAGGCTTTTATCAATTCCTCACGTTTTGAGATAAAACTGATCGGAGTATTTGTTATAAACGATCTTCTCATACAAGTCTCCGCATCCTTTGCACCAAACATTGATTTTTTCAACTCTAAGGCACAGAGAGGCCAGTTATCACTGAATTTTTTGGCACACTATATAAAGAAGAGCTTAATTTTAAGAGCATTTGTCAACAAATACTTCACACGTTTTGAATTTCTGTTATATTTTTCTTGTCTTTTATCAGGAATATAGGGAACGGCCACTCATTGAACATTAGATTTTGGTTATGGTCTTCATTTTGACGACTGTCCACAACATTCCATTGCCGTTTAGAGCACTGACCAAAAGTGGTATTTTTTGCATAGATATCAAAGTACTCATTTGGACACGACTTGTCCGCTGAATGGGATTTGATTTCAGCTATTTGTGACTCAATTAACAGCAATAATACACCACTTATTCGATGGGAATTGAATTTGAATTGACTCAGGGTTTCACTAATTTGTTGAAAGAGTTTTTGATTTAGTATTTCATTAATTTAGTAAACATTTAATAACAAATTGAAATATTTAGGAGTAATGACTGCAACATATGGATAGTATTGTCCAGTCTTTAACACAATATTGATGTCATTATCATTATTAATGATTTGCACCACTCCTACACCTCCACTCTCTTTGGCTAAACATTTAAAGAAATATTAATTGTATAACAATTTAGTGAACAATAGATGAAATATTGAATTAAATTGCATTCAGAGAAAGGATATCTAATTCATAGATGACCAAGGTTTACTTATAAAAATGGCTATTTCTAATGGGGGGTTTTAAGAGAGGGTAAAAAGAAAGTATGCATTAGTTTTCTTTCATATATAAATATCCTTGCATATTTTTTATACTGTCTAGAAATTAATCAATATTATCTTACAACTGCAACCAATTTGATCTGTCACATTCAATAGCCTGACACACGAGTAATCACTTTCCAATTCTTTATAGACTTTAGTCTTAATTCTATCGCAATTCACTGTAATTTCAAATTTATATCAATTATATGTCAGTTTCGCTCAATTCTTACGGAATGGTAGCAAAAATATAAGAAACAAGAGTTTGTTGACTATATTTGAATCAAAAGTTATATTCATTTTCAGTAATGAAACAAAAATCAATTGAATTGTGGATAAAAGTTGTTTGAAATTTATGACTGAATGAAAGACTTTTAGAAATTCCTAATATCTGTTGAATCTTTTGAATGACTCAAAGCTCGCGAATAATTAATCACAAGAAATGTTAAATCAATTCTTTTGGCGACGAAAATAGCAAAACAGTGTAAAACTAATGACTCTTTCACTGATTATATACTCTAATAATTTTGACACAAATTTAATCTTTATATCAAGTGTTCCCTAAATTGTATTTAATTATGGTTTCAAAGGAATACTCGTTTCTAATGACAATAAAGTCCGAAATTTTTGTACAAAATAAGTCATTAATTATAAAATCAATGATAAATTAGTCAATAAGTTATACATAGTATTAATAATAACTTAAACACTGAATGAAATTCTCTGAGAAATCAATCATATTTTATCAATGGGTGTGAGTATTGAGAAAAAATTGATAAAATTTCAAATTCATTCATAAAATGGATATATTTTTACACTTTTATTCAAAACAAGTTATGAATAGGTTATGAAAAATAATCAAAAATCATTAAAATGCTGTCAAAAACACAAAATCGTATAATCTTTCCGATCTATGCTTTACTTTGAACACAGAATTCACAGAATATTCTGCAGAAAATAAATTGTAAATCATTTTTATGTTATTTAAAAGTATTTTTACATATATTTCACACAATTGTCGGCAAATATAAACACTAATGGCTTATAAAATGACAAATGTTTTATACAAAAAAAAAATCAGATCTGAAAGTGATTTCAATAAAAATGAAATCAAAATTTAAATTAATTTAAAAAAAGGCATTCATTTGAAAACAAATCCAATGTTTTAGACGTTATTTGTGTTTCACTTAAAGTTGATATCAATTTATGTTTTCATTTGTTTTGATCTGAAATTGAGTTTTAATTTCAATTAATTTAATTATAATTTAAATAAACATCAAAACAATTGAATTGAAATACTCGGAGACAATCATGAATTCATATCAGGCTATGATTAATGAGAGGAAACGGATGGAAATGGAGGCAGAGATGAATCGGTCGGTTGTGGCCACAAATGTGGACACAATTTAACGCTTTTTTAATTGTGTTTTTCATCCATAGCTTTGAACAGGAGATCAGTTCCCGTCCTGTTTATGGCAACTTTGGTCCTAACCCTCAGATGTCTTCGGGGCCTAACGTCCAGTTCATTCCGCACTCAATTCAACGACAATTACCGCGAACTCAGCCTCCGGTCCCACAAATGCATCAAATGTTTGATAATTCACAACAAAATTGTAATCATTTTTAAAATGAAATCAATTTTTGATTTTTAAATATATATTTACTTTCAGTGAATGCAATCAACGGCTCAAACGGAGGACAACAACCAAACACTGTCCCAAACACTGGTCAAACTAATGCCAGCAATAGCGGCAACCCTTCGACCAAAAAACACAAAACCAGTGCTTCAGATAAGGGGAAGAAACCGAAGAAGATGTTGCGGATGGCCGGGGGAACCATATGGGAGGACAATACCCTCATGGAGTGGGAATCGGATGACTTCAGGATCTTCTGCGGCGATTTGGGCAACGATGTCACCGACGATGTGCTCACCCGAGCGTTCAATCGCTTCCCGTCTTTCGTTAAGGCGAAGGTTATTAGAGACAAAAGAAGTAACAAAAGCCGTGGCTATGGGTTCGTGAGCTTCAAAGACCCGCAGGACTTCACCCGTGCCATCAAAGAGATGAATGGTTTGTCTACTTTTTTCGTAACACTTATTGGAGTTTTAGTTTTATTTCAAAAACATAGACAGACATTGGGTTTGAGATTACATTTCAATTATAAGACAATTACTTAAAAGCTATGCTTTTGTTAACAATTTTGAGTCAAACCTATGAATTGGTTATTATTTTTGATTACATTTTCTATTAATTACTAATATTTCGCCCCTTTTTTTAAAAACACAATTTTTTGATCAAATATATCGACCCTTAAGTCAAACAATAGATATTTTTTATGAGCTATTCATTAGACAAGAGTCCAGTGAGTGATGAGTGAAATAAGATATGACTTAATATGAGCCAAAAAGATGAGGTACTGACCAACGGTGCGGATGTTTGTTGACGTCCTTTTGTCGAAGTGCTTGAGTTGTGATGAAAACATTTTTAGCACTTTTGGCTGAATTCAATAATTTCCTCAAATTATGAAGTTTTGCTGTTTTAGGGTTGGTATCAAACTTTGAGGGGATCTCTATGTGTGAACCACTCGGTCCCCAACCCTTCGACAAAAACATATCCCTTTTTATCTTATTATTCCTCCAATTCATCGATTGACTTAACAAATCCAGGTATTGCTGGCAATTGATTCCGGAATCTCTGAGCACTACCAGAGAACAGGGATATATGGGCTCCGTTGGGAATATAGGAATAGTGTTATCCATATCTCTCTTTCCATTTGACAAGACTCGACCGGTTTTGTACTCTTCATGTAAAAAGTCAGTCAAAGCGTCAAAGCCTGGCCTTTCGGGGGACCAGATGTTGAAGTAGACGGTGTGAGGGACTATCCTTAAGGGTTGGTAGTAATCGTATTCTTCGATGTATTCCACGTTATTATTGTCATCGAAGTCATTGAAATCATTCCAATTCTGTTCCTCTTCTTTGTGTTCACTCAGTAATGAATCCGATTCTTGTGGTCGGGCTGTTGTCGGAGGGCTTTTGAGGGCCGATAAGTCGATGTTCAGTAACTTTTGGTCAGTTTTCGGGACGCTATTATCGGAAGTGACCGGAGGTTTATAGAGTGGAGAGCCGTATAATGACTTGAACTGATTATTAGATAGTTTTGACAAATCAATAGACATTAGTCTCTTAAGCCGTGCACTGGCGTCCAGTGCCGCACCCGAACACTTGTTATTAACAATAATTACAAAAATTAATATAAACTTGAAATGCATTTCAATTAATACTAAAACAAACGTAAAAATCAATTCAAATACTAATATTCATATAAATGGGCTTTAATTCCCGAAAAGGGGGTGAAATGTGAAAGTGAGTCAAAAGTGGTCATAACCTAACACTAGAGACAAAGTTTCTCTGTTCCGCTCAGATGTGAACTGCCTTTTGACTGAGCGCTGGATTTATATATCAGTGAAAGTTGTGTTGTCTTCAGCCAATCAACGGTTACTTCTTTTGATACATGAATGAAGTGGGAGTTCACTGAAAGCACTCAATCCACACATTCCTCGTGAGTTCTGAAACACTAAAACTGATCTTTTATTTCACTTTATTATAGACTTTATTAAAATAACAATTAATTATTGTTTTGTCTCAACACTGCTCTCATTTGAGCACTACTTATAAGACTTTAGTTATTAGTAATCAATTACAGAATATTTCACTTTTAAGCCCCTGTTTTGATGTCATATAAAAAGTGATCAAAACTTATAAGTCTTTAGTTATTAGCTCTCAACTAATTACATGGATATTAAGAAGGGACGGGTAGACTTCAACACTGTTTAGTCTACAGAAATGTTACTTTCACTAAAAAGTTTTGCAACTCTTTCACTCAACTCTTCATTAATTATCTGAAGATTTATCAAAGTTTTGCAATAATTAGTGAATAATTGAAAGAATTTTTACGAATTCTTATAAAATTATTTCATAGGAATTGTGTTTTCAGTCAAAACAACACTATTTTATGTTTTCACACATTTTTCCACTGAAAAACACAATTTCTCTTTTTCTGATATTTCTGACCCAAATATCCCCCTTAAGTACCTATACTTTTTATACCCCTGTAATAATCAGTTAAAGAATATATGAGTTATTAATTGTTTGACTCCAAGCGTTGTGAGTCCTTAGTTATGCTTCCGCCCACACATTGCTTACCATTGTTTCCAATATTGATATTTATTTGTTGAGAATATCGGATCAAATGTAAGAAAAGATTGAAAACATTAAACACTATAAATATATTTCTATTGTTTTTTCTGAAAATACAATTTCATATATAATATCATATCACTGAACCAACTGTCCAGTCGTTCCCTTACTTACGATTCAGTAAATATTATAAATCAAATTAAATGAAAATCTTTGCCTATATTTGTGACCCTTTTCTCTATAACGCTGATTGAAATGACAGCTCAGTTGTCTATGGCATACATCGCAAACATTTTTTGGTTTGTAAACAATAATTCTTTGATTACTTTTACAAATATGTTATGAAAAATGACATTAAATTGTTTACAAATGAATCCATTTGTTATTTGAGGCACAAGTAGTGTCACTGAAGAGTCTTTTAGTCAAGAGGTTTGGGATTTTGTTTTACAGATTTTGATCGTTAAGTAAAGAATAGAAAAATCTTTTGAAAAACATTTTATTTAAAAGTATTTTTGATTTTTCGATGATTTTTATAAGTTTTCCCAAAATAATAGACTTTTGATATCAAAACTAATAATAGATTTCTATATTTGAGACAATTTATTGAAAAACATTTGGTCAACAATTTTTTATCCCCTCTCAGGGGGTAAATAAAAAAAATATTAATGTCTTTCAATATTTTAAAACTTTATTTTTGAAATGTTCTCCAATGGGAAGGAAAGGGACGGTAGTATTGTATTGCTTTGCGTTAATGTATTTTATTTATAGATCAAATAATTACATAATTTTTATATTTTAGAAATTAAATAAAATACCCCTTAATGTTGATATTAATTATGATTACATCTTTACTGCACTGGTAGGCAAGTACGTCGGGAGCCGACCTATTAAGCTGCGGAAATCCCAGTGGAAGGAAAGGAGTCTCGAAGTGGTTCGCAAGAAGAATAAAAATAAATTGAAAATGTCTTTAGCCTTCTCTTAGTCTCTCTCTCTCTTAAGGGGCACTTAAGGGGCAAAAAGTCATTAAAATATAATTATTCTTTTGATTCAATATTTTTATTGTAAATTCAATTAAACATTTCATTCATTCAATAATTAATGTAAATATAAACACAAATTGCGATTCAATTGAAATGAGTTTTACTTTATTTTCAATTATATTTAAAATTAGATAAAAATTACAAAACATTTGAAACATTTTTATGAAAAGCATATGAAATGTAATCCCAGTTGACATGAAATTCACTTAAATTGAGGGTAATTTTCATTTATCGTTACATTGGATTCAAATTACATTAAGTGATATGAGATGACATTGCTAACTTATATGAAACAGCAGGAGACAGGCATTTATAAGGAAAGCACTTAAACCCTAGTTTTTATTTGCAATATAAATGAAATTGAAGTCAAAGTGAAAGGTATTTTAGACTACTTAATCACATTTCACCATGCTCATCTATATTTCAATTTACTTGTCAATCGATTTATTTAAATTTTTAGCTCAATGCATAAATTAAAGCTACCTTTCCTCTATTCAACAGCATTTTAGGTATTCAATCAACAATAAAGTCATATTTTGCAATAGCAAGGTGATAATATTAGTACAGCTGTTCAGGTTGCAGTATAAAGTTATCCTGGTTATTTAGGAATAATACAATTTTCTAATCAATGAAACCCAATTTAAATGCATTGCATAACGACGTAATAGATTGAAGACAACCGATTTGTGTTGAGAAGTGAATGCAATGACAGAAGTGTTGCTAAAGTGCTGTCATCTCTGAAAATGGTTTCAATGTTTTGAAATGTTTTCAATTGTTTTCAAATAATTTTTATTTAATTTTTAATTAATTTAAATATTTTTTAATTAATAAATAAATAATTGAATGAAAAGTAAAACAAAAATTAAATTTAAAACTAATTTTAATAAAAAATTATATATTTTTATGAATTAATTATATTTTTTATTAAAAAACAATTGAAATGTTTATAAAAATAATTGATTTTTAAATAAAATTGATTCAAATTTTGGACAAATTGTGGCCAAAGAGGAGACAATGGGTTTCATAATTGAAGACACTTTGATTGTCTTCATAACACAGGTATGTATTTCTCACTCATTGAATGATAACCATCGATGACATCACTGTTTAGATCCTCTTCTTCTGCATGGGTTGGCTCTTCTTCGTGAAGCAGTTGTTCCGCGACTATGAGGTCTGTATTGAATGCATGCAAACACCGATTCATGTCTTAACCTGAGTGTCAACCAAACAGATCCATCACCTTTTGGTGCAAATCCTCTTTTGCATCACATTTTCGCTCTCGTGTTCAATGTTTGAACTCATTATCTTTGAAATCGTCGGCATTTTGGACACGAGGTATGACTCCATATATAAGTGCTTTGTAATTGACTTTTGATTTGTTGTGGACATCAGTTCCCGGTATCTTCACTGGAAGATTGGAATCTACGCCATGTTATTCATGTTAATAGTGATCCTTCCCTTCAATATCGGATACTTTCTTATATCAAACCTCCGGTTCATTCAACGCCATCTCATTAAACCCTTTTCCGTCGGTCTTTGGCTTCTCTTTATTTACCTCTTCTGGAAAATCGGAGATCCCTTTCCTATCCTAAGCCCAAAGCACGGCATACTATCTATAGAGCAGGGCATCAGTAGAGTGGGTGTTATCGGTGTCACTCTAATGGCACTGTTGTCCGGTTTCGGGGCAGTCATGTATCCGTACACATCAATGGCCTGTTTTATGCAAATCGTCACTCAATCAGACGTCACGTCTTTAGAGCGAAAACTATTGCAAACATTAGACATAATAGCGATGAAGAAGAAGAGGATTGTGATGATAGAGAAGGAGAACGCAAGGAATGCCATCTCTTCCCCGACCTCTTCTATTTGGTCACTCCTGAAGAGTGTCTCAATGCAAGGACACGACGTCTCACAGTTGAAACAGGACTGCAAAACGCACGAAGAGCTCTCCCGTCAACTGTTCCTGGAGTTGGTGGAGTTGAAGACGATGGAGGAGCGGATAGTATGGTCAAGGACACTTAAGGGAAAGTACTTTAATTTTATCGGATATTTCTTCTCTCTCTACTGTATTTGGAAAATATTTATCGTATGTTTTGAATGAAAAACATTTCAACAATTGATTACAAATTGCTTTTCCATTGCCTCTCATGTAGTGTACGGTTAATATAGTCTTTGATAGAGTCGGGAAAGTAGATCCCGTGACCCGAGGCCTTCAAATTGTAGTTAACTATATAGGACTGGCCGTTGATGTCAAGTTCTGGTCTCAACACATATCGTTCATATTAGTGGGCATTATTGTCATCACTTCTATTCGGGGTCTTCTCATAACACTAACAAAAGTATTGATTCAATTGAAACTCAAATTAACGTTAATTTTAATTCAAAATATCTTTCCTTCAGTTCTTTTACGCCATTTCCTCCTCAAAGTCATCCAATATAATAGTGTTAGCGTTGGCGCAGATAATGGGTATGTATTTCGTGTCATCCGTGGTATTGATACGAATGAATATGCCGTTGGAATACCGGACTATAATCACCGAAGTCTTGGGTGACCTTCAGTTCAATTTCTATCACCGATGGTTTGACGTTATATTCTTAGTCAGCGCTCTCTCGAGTATAGGCTTTTTATATTTGGCGCGAAAACAGGTGGCAAACAATCCGTTGGATAATTGATATATATTTTTATACCAAGATCACTTCATTCCCTATTTATTGTTATTTTTTAATGTTTTTCATTAAAATATTAATTATTTTTTAAAAACCAAATATTAAACTGATTTCAAAACCAATCCATAGATCGCATGACTTCTTGCACTACAAGAACCAGAATATATTGTGTCAGTGAAACAATACCTTTCCTTTCCTTTCGACGCCTTTAAGGGGTTTATAAAGTATTTTAGTTTTTATTATTTGTTTTGTTTTTTTGCTTAAAAAGCGTAACAAAAAACGAATTATAAAATGCTTTACAGAATAGGTGTCGAAATGTATGTCTGAATGCGTAGAGCACTGGTAGATATGTTTTGCTCAAACTATTTCAGACAACAGAGTATTGACCCGAAGTGATGCCGACTCGCACTGGCATCCAATGTCTCGACCTCTTTGGATGCGATTATTTTCCTTTTTTATTCCTCAAACATGACATCATTTTATATATAGCTATAGACACAGACGACAGCGTAGAGGAGAGATAGCACATGGATTCTTGTGCCGATCTATTACGCCAATAGACTTTTGCTTCAGTCCTGCGCTCTCATCCCAGCCCTCGATTGAATTCTTCTTTTTTTGTTACGTCTAGACAACTGACCGAACTCTTGGCTTAGCGTTCACAGCGCAGACAGATTTAGCGCTCGGATGTAAATAAGTAATGAAAACAAACACTAAATTCAATTCAAAATTCATTAAATGTTTTCATTAATTGATTTCAATTATTATTTAAGTATTGAAAAGTCAAACATATTTTCCCCTAAATTGAAAACTTTCTACAAAAAACACTTTCGGTATTCAACTGTGACCTACCAGTGCTCTGATTCTTATTTAAGGTCAGGTGGTTTTTATTGCTATATACCGTCTGAAGCGAGAAAAGTACAGAATTTCATAGCCTTTAACACAATTCACATCTCATATGATATAATGCCTTGAATTGAGAAAACAATTCATTTCTAGATTTATAATCAAATTCTTGTGTTTACAAACATTTGAGACTTTAATTAATTGAAAACATCTTTGCGTCACAAACGGGTGAGTAATCACTGATTATTTGAGTATAACTTATAAATCTGAACCAAAAAAAGATACATTAGTTTTAGACTTAATTTTTTGTTAAATCAATAGTTTTTGGATTTTTTTCGTAAATTTCATTCATTCATTGTTACTCTTGTAGTCTTGTTGAGCACGCAATTGCTTTTTAATGCAATTGTATTACTAATTCAATGCTTGCGTTTCAGACACAGAATATTCTGTGGATAAACTGCCAGACAGTGAATTCTGTGCCCTTTTGTCGTACTATTATTATTATTATTGCAGTCTATGTCTGTATTCCTGTCTGAAAAATACACATACTTTTGCACTACTGGTTCACAGTTTGGATCAATTGCTAGTGTCTGAGCTTCAGTTCAAATATTGAATGCTTGTCTTGAATGCAATTCTTGTATAAATTCAGGTTTAGACCAGTTGTCAGTCTATTTCGCAATCATTTCAGTCTAAAGAATATACCCTTTATTTCAAGTCTAGTATTAGAGCGCAGACACCTGTACTCCACTTTTCCAGACTCTAAGTGTTATTGACTTTTTATAATGACTTTTGATTTTTTTCGTCTCAAAAATATTTGATATTATATTTGAATGCATTTCTCAAACACTGTAGTTATTCTTGCGTTCATTTGATTTGCATCTTATTATTATTTATTGAATTTAGGAGGATATCTATCAATCAGTGCTGTCTATATGTCTTATTGACCCCCTTAGGATACACACCCCTTATGATTGAGTAAAATTGAATCATGAATTCTCCTTTTGCTTGCTTTAAGTTATTTCAATACAAAAGGGTTTTTATTTTATTTTTATTTCAAAATAATTGCATTTTAATAATAATTTATTTCAAATTTTCTTCAATAACTTATAAGTCATTCAAAATAAATGCAAAAAAATAATAAAATATTTTATATTTTTGAATCAAAACTAAAGTCTGAATGCATTTCAATCACATTTGAAATCCATTTTGAGAATAGAAATAAATTATATCTAAATATTTGTTTTGATTCACAACTCTATCACAAAAAAAACATTAAATTTTAATAAATATAATATTTTTTATTTATTATGTCTTCTCATGTCTGGTCTCGAAAAGTGAATATCAACTTAAAAGCAGTTAAACATTGATTATATTAATATCTCTTGTTATTTGTCGATCAATTCAATCGTCAGATCAATGACAATGAAAATATATAAATATTTATTATTTCACTTTTGTCTGGACTTTGTGTACACAGACCTTGGAGTGTGATTGAGACAAATATTGGGTGTCATTGCAATCATTAGTAATGGTTTAGTCTTCACAATGGTTTGTTGGTTAAGTGATTGCGTTTAGAGTTACCAAAGGGTTAAGTGATTCAAACGATAGTTATTTTTTTAATGTTTTAATTTATTGAAAACTTTTTATATAATAATTTATTTTCTCTTTTTTTGTTGTTAAATGAAATGTAAAAACAGTTAATTAGAGACTAAATATATAATGAATTAAAACATGAAATAAAACTAATGATTGCATTACTATTACAAGGGTTATGAAAATAGATTGAATTAATCAGTAAAGAGAGAGACAGACGATAAGACATGAAGGAAGAGGTCATCAATTCCTTGCATCACAAGCCTATCATTTCGTCTGAGATGTTGTGATGCTATCCTCAAACTCTGTTCCAGACTTGTCCTCAAATGACATGAATTATATAACTTTAATACCAGACTATATGTCGCGCATGACTTCAGATCAGTGGTTAAAACACAACAAAAGGTATTCAACAAAAGGACACAAAAACCCCAAATGATTAGACGGACTTAAAAATATTCATTTTTCATATGAATTCAATTGTATTTTAATATTATTATTATTTTTGATAAAATTTTGTGAATCAATAGTTTTGAATGGTTTGAATGAATGCATGTTTTCAACACTTGTTGTCTCCTTATCTTTGCCTCAATTTCTTTTGAGTGTCTATTCGTATGTCTTCTAAGCGTAGATATCGTTATATCGTTGTAGTTTTGCTCAGTTTTATAGACAGTGCGACAGTATTTCCCGGTGTCTGACGATAACGATAGCCATTCATATGATTAATGATTTGCTTGTGTTAAGAGATTTTCTCTTTTGCCTC
>JAQGAT010001310.1:0-15582 GCA_034687845.1 Pantelozetes paolii
CTATCTCTCTCTCTCTCTCTCTCTCTCTCTCTCTCTCTCTCTCTCTCTCTCTCTCTCTCACTCTCTCTCCAGTGCAGGAAGACTAACATTAATACTAATGACAATCACTACTGAAATAAGGGTCGAAAACATTGTTAACATATTTCCACATAAAAGGCAAAAAAACATCACATTTTCCCACTGAATATGAAGAGCACTGGTATGGATTGGGAGGCTTAATGATGATAAAGGGATAGGAGATCACCCTACTCATATTTAAAAACTTGAAGAGAAGGACTACTTTTTCTCCACCACTCTCTCCCTCTCAATCTCAAAACTGCACATTAATATCAGTATCATTAAGGGGGTAAAACACATTAGAGAATAGTTGTGATTAATGAAGAGCCAGGTTATTCAAGTATGAAGAAGACGATTAGTTAAGGGGAGGGATGTTTGGCATTGGATGAGAGGAATGGGTAAACAATACATACCGATAACGTTAAGGAAGACGTGAGAGTTCATTGTGCGGCCCCATCGGAAGTCGACCCTGCATCTATACTCCATACTGTCCTCTTCCACGACCGGATCAATTTTGAGCAGCGCTGGCCTAACAGTCAAATCAAAGGAAGCCCTGTTTCCGACAAATATGTCGGCCATAAAGTGAGTGCCGTTTTCTAACTGCTCTTCACGAGCGTCGACGGTATAGATAGGTGTGCGGCTTGAGTTGCCTCTGTACCATAGGATCAGGGTGATGGCGTCGTCCTGTCCGGGCACTGACACATTGCAGGGTAGCTCAGCTCTACTACCACTCACTGTCTTGTAATCCGGATATACTGTTGAGTGAAATGTGTTTAAAAACGCTTTAATCGATTCAATAAAAAATCTAAAACTGATTTTGAAGTGATATTTAATATTATTTATACCCCTTTTTACTAACATATTAACAAATTCCCCCTTAATATTGATTTTAATCACATTTTATGCGCAAAAAAGGACATTTTTTTCAATTAATTTCAAGCAAAGAATAAATTATTATTTAATACATCAGTACTTCTGTTGTGAATATGTGTTGAGTAAAAAAAATTGCATAAATTTTTGTCACATTTTGCTTATGTTTTGTACAAAAGAGGGATTACTTTTGCGTTTCATTTGTTTCTGAATCTATTTTTTTTCATTTCAATTTTTGTGCAGTCATTTTGTTATGCATTGCTTTCACTAAGCATTGAAGACATCATTAAAATAATAGGAAATAATATTTTGTTTTATGTCTTTCAACAAAAAAAATATAAGTCTCTGATGTTTGCGTCTAATTGTCTGTATGTCTGTCCCCACAACACAACTCATTGGGACTAAGAATATATATTTAAGACATGAAATAAAACACAAAAAACTTTTTGGCATTTTTTATCCCAATCCCTATTGTCTTCAGTTATTTCTCGCTGACATATATGGCATCAAAATATTGTCTGACTCTTCGGTTTGAGTGGTATTTTATTATTGTTATCACAAAACACAACTGTCCTCTCAATCTCTTCGACAATTCATAACTATTTATGGCAAATGAGAGAATGACATTGATAACACAATTTATGCAACTATTTGTTGAAGAGTTGGGTATAAATCGCCATAAAATTGACAAAAACCTCAATAACTTATCACTGAATGTATCGCTTATTTAATAACTATTTTTGATACCCTGGTCAGGGGATCTTGAATGCAAACTTAAAGCATCAGTGCTTCTCAACAGATATCTCCTCTCATATCCAATGATTTAAGATTTAATTTTACAGAAGAGAAATCAAAATCTCGTTTTGAAAAGCGATTGTAAATAAACACAAAACTAAAGCCCAAATGACATCAATGTCTCAATTCTTTGATACAATTCTTGTGATCGTATTCACTATCAAAACAAATAAATATATTTTCTGTTTTCAAATATCTTTTGACAGAAAAATGGTTTTATTTTGAAATTTAATATAAAAGGGGAAAAATAAGAGAAAATGTATTTCCATTTTCAGGGGGAAAAAGTGCCGAATATTTTCCGATCTATTTATATATTATTACATAAATCTATGATTTCATTGAATGACAGAATAAAAAGTCAATTCAATGAATAAATTGTTTGAAATTATACCCAAAAAAATGAAAATCATTTTCATAACAATATTAAAGTAAAAATCTCAACAATACTTTCAGATCACTCACTGGGTTAGGGAGGATGCAGTGGGGGACGCATCTCATGTATAAGAAAATATGTGCTATCACCATTGTCGCCGCGCGATAAGCCTCTAAGGGGGTGTAATATCTTCTCAATTGATTAATTGCTAAGACATTCCTTATTATTGATGTTTTCATCTGAAGCTATAATTTATTCACTTTATTGTGAAATATTTAGACACAAATTGCGAATACATTTTTTTCGGGTATTTTATTTTTTTCGGCCCCTTATTGTAGAGTGAGTTCACACGCATAAGTGAACAATAGTTTCAAGTAATTTATAAAATAATGGCTCAGTTTTAGTGGTATTGTTATCGTTGTTGTGAGCCATCAATTCATTATTTAACAAATGATCCGTTGTTTTCCACTTTTACTACAACACACACACACACACACACAGTTGCTTATCAACGGTGTGTAACCAGGGTCTCATTACATCCAATCCATTTCAATTTAAAAGAGTTATTTCAAAATGTGAGCGCAGCGAAGATATCCATTACTAGTATTGGTGATCCCCTTTAACTACAATAATGCTATTGTTTAACAACTGAATGGTCCATAAAATGACATAGTATTCAAAGGCATACCACCTAATTGTGATTCAGGTGCATTTTTATAAAAATGTTTTAAATTTTCGTGTTTCTTGTAACTTATTTATGATATTTTAGGCTTAAATTAGATTATACTGGTGGTTTTGAATTTAATGCACGAACACTGCGCTGAGAATGCATTAAATATTGTAATAGTTTTTGTATAAAATTGATATTTATTTTTCATTTTAATATCAAAAATGTGTTTATTTTTTGGGCCAAAGAATTAATGACTTAAAAATATGAGTGAAATTTAAATCTATGTGCAAATATTTGAGACCAAAGTTTAATGTGATTTTAAATATCATTTTAAGTTTCATTAGTGGAGGGGAAAGGTAGTCATAAATTTATTGATTACATACCCGTCTGGTCTTCGATACCATTGGCTGATAGTTTAATGCCAGAGTAAAGCGCTGTTGAAATGTTAATTTAATTTTAAATTATCTTTCTTAAATGAATTCTGAAATTTAGATGCTAAATAAAAATATCCAAGGTATTTTCAAAATAACTATTGTATTTGCGGTTTCAATGTTGAGTTTGTTTAACAATGATAAAATTATTGAAAGATTAATTTTAAATCTATATTAATAACAAATGTTAAAATCCTTAAAATATCTAATATAGGAAAAACTAAAATTGAATCATGCTCAGTTTTCATAACCCTGAGCTCAGCATTCAGTAAACAAGCTATAAATGCAAAACAATTTTAAAATATGATGAGAAAAATAAGTTTAAAATCTTCTCTTCACTTAAAAAAGGTTTTTTATTTGCATAAAAAGATTTGATTTTTATATTTAAAACAAATTTCTCTTTGTATTCATTGATTTATATCATTATCTGAAACTGAAAACCCTTATTAACATAAGCAAACAAATTGCACTGAATATCAATTCAATTGAAAATATTAATTGAATTTTTCTGAACAAAAATATTATTATATTTTTCACTCAAAAGAAATTTTTAAAAACATTTTTATCAGTAAAAATGAAAATTGAATTTTAAATTGAAATTTAAAACTTCTCTGCAATAAAATTGATAATAAATTTGATCTCACTTTTGAATACTTAAAACTGGTTTCAGAATATTTACTTTTAAATATTTGGCTATTAATGGACAAAGTATTAAAAATTATCAAATACTACCTGCGCTGACAGCACTGTTAGCAGTAGTAATGGATTTAATGCTTAATATCTCTGATATGATAATAATGTTTAATATTATGTGCGATATATTGAACGGCAATTCAGTTGTGATGCCATTCATGCGCCTCATTGTCCAAAATCATTGATAAGCGCCAGTAGTTTTCAATTGAGCCCAAAAACTCTTGATCTGTAAAAATGGGTGAAGAATATGGAAGTAAATTAAATTTAATCTCATTTATATACAAAAACATTATCAGGGATATTTATGTTCAGTTAAAAGGCATTGGAATATTATTATTTTACCATGTTAATAACTTCAAAACGATGGAAATTGTTTAAATTAAATGCCCTATCCCTTCTAAATATTCATTGCATAAACTGCACATCACTCCACCCTATCCAGTTCTAACCCAGAGCACATCATTTCAAATATTATTTTTGTGCAAAACTACCATTCCTTCAAAAGAAATATCTCTTTTCTCGATGACATGAATAACAAACAAACGTTAAAAACATAAGATTTGAATCCAAAAACTATTTCTTAACAAATATTTTACTCAAAAAAGTTTTGAAATGTTTTTGTTTTTGGCCCAAAAAACTAAAACATTGAGTTCAGTGCAGAAAAAATCATCAAAAAATATCTCTATGTTTTCGCAAGAAATCAATATTTCATTCAATTTTTTAAGTTTTACTTTCATTTTCTCAACTCATATATGATATTTGAAGATAAATTATTTGTTCACTTAATTTAATGAAATTATATGAAAGGGCACACAATATTAGACATTTTTTGTCCTCCTTGTGCTCAAGACTATACGGTATAACATAAAATTTTCCTTTTTGTTTTGTTTCTGAACAGATTGTTATTAGAGGATAAAAATACTGATTCAATATTTTAGGACAAATTTTTAGACCTAAAAAATATAATGCTTTGATTAATGAACTCTTTTAACGGGTTTTCAAGGAATAAAATAAAAAATACTTTTTTCTTCTCAATTATATAATTATATTTTTCGTCTCAATTTTCACCCGTCACATTTAAACCGCCAATACATCTATATTAATCAGGGTCTTTCTCTATTTTATAGATATCTATATAATAAACATTTTGATGAATATGAAAAACCTCTTAAATTAAGGGGTTGTTTTGATTTATGGGTGATTCAGATATAAACCCTTTTAAATATTTTAAGCTCTTATTTGGTTATTTACGACAAAATATTATGTGCGACAGAGAAACTGTGTATTAATAACAAAGTGGTTATTTTTGGAGAATAAATGAGCCGGTCATTAGTGAAAATAAGTGATAAAAGCATTGTTTGTATAACAGACATCCAGTGCTCTTATAGAGTGCACTGAATATACATTAATTGTTTTGATTTTTTTTGTCCGAATCACAGAATAAAGAAAATGTTTTACTAATTAAAACAAATTCATTACATATATAGTGAAAGTTATTTATTAATATAATCTTGTTCAATCAATATATAATTGGATAGTTAATTAGATTTATTGTCCCTGCTGCAACCATAAATTAGCAAGATTGAATGCTAGAGAACCGCCTAAATGTAGATTGCTAAGAATATAATACTTTAGATATTTATACTTGGTACATTTTCCATAACCATTATTATTATCTCTAAGATGAAAGAAATTTATAAATAAATGAGATTCTCCTCTAAGGGGGGAAAGAAAATAATATTTTTCTCTTCTATGACTTCAAACGCTATCAAAAGATTAGGGAATTGTTTCTTCTCTCTGGCCTTAAAAATCAATGTTTAGTTCAAACACAATGTGTTTTCTGTGTTTTGTTTCAGATAACTATTGTTCAGTCGATTGACTCTGAATGTAAACATTGATTGTTTGGATGGAAACACACTTTTCTGACTTCACTCACACAAAGTCAGTGCAAAAATATTTTGGGCAACAAAAACCACTTTTGCATTAAAACTTTAATCACTGTTTACTTTGCTTTCAATATGAAAGGCCTCTCATAAGTACACACTAATGGCTAAAATCAATTAAAACCTAAATAAATGCTGTGTTTTATGCAAAGAAAGGCCAAATTGTTTATTATTCAATGCTCTCGCACAAAATGCTACACAAATTAATTTTCAAGCAATTAATTTAAATTATTTCTCAAAAATGGCTTTATTTTGCGACTAAATAGTGATTAATTGCATAAATATTGCAAACATTTCATTAAATACTAATCATTAATACATAACGTATTAATTAGACCCTTGATCATTATTACCATGAAAAATATGTGTGGAAAACCCCCATTTTCAATTATTGTTGTTCAATTTCCATATACCCTTGTTCAATATTCATTGTATTAATTATAGATTTGTGTTGCTAATGTCTTTCCTCTAGCTCAGATTATGAAAGCAGATAAAATTTTTTGATTTATTACTTCAAACAAATAGACAACAAATGATTTGCTATTAATTTTGGTGATCAGAGGCTTTCAAAATAATCTCAATAAAGACATAACTCATTCATACTATTCAAAGAAAATGGTTATTAATTTTCTCATTGCATTCAATGTCTACCCCTTTTGTCCAACAATGAGTGATTGTATTTGATGTGCAGTTGTGAAATATAATCATCAAATTATAATATCCCGCTATTAATAAGAGGTTTATATATTCAATAATTTACATTACAATTATGTGAAATATTGATCAAATCCTGGATAAACTTATTTTCAATAACTGTTGTTAAATATATTTGACAAGGTTAAATATTTATGAATTTTTACTTAAATCAATATAATATTTAGAGGTTATTATGACATTTCACATTTCAATCTATAATTAATGAACCACGATGTAATATTTAAGTAAACCTGTCATATTGGAAATGTTATCTAAATTTCACATTGATAATTTATATAGATTTTATGCTTTGCCTTATCGTTGAGTAATGTTTTTGATTCAAAATTAAATTAAAATACATTGAAAATACTCATTACATAGGCCTTAGAGTGGATGCAAACAAATGTCAGCATTTAATTCAACGCTTAACTCAATTATATAACTTAAATGTTTGGCATTTAAAGTTTATCTGGGTAAGTTATGTTATGTCTATGAATTAATTGGAGATGTTTTTAAAGTCTTCTTGTTTATATTTTTCAACGATTTAGTCAAATACAAAATCCAAAATTGATTTTTTCAGACTTTTATTGAATTTAAAATATTTTTAAAGCAATAAATCATTGAATAAATTCTTATAAATAAACAAAACATATAAATATTTTCAATAAATTTATTTTCAAGACATAAATCACAATAAATTTGTTTATTGCTAGAAGTAGACTGTTTCAATAATATTCAACCAGTGCAATTTTGTGATAGCAAATAACCATACTCATATGATATATAGACATTTCAAATTCTGAAAAATTTCATTCAAGATAATTCAATTTTCCAGAATTCTCTGCGTTAACTTCACTGACCCTGTTTGTATACAATCAATTTGACAGTTTTTGGTTAATGTTTTCTTTGCTCTATTAGATGCAATGTCATTTCACATTTCAGCCGACATTATATTTCACTATTTTCTATATGTTATATATTTTTTGCTCTTTTTCTTCCCTTCAAAGCATTACTTCAATTGCAATACATTTATGGCTGAGATTTCATTCACGTCTGCACTCAATCTCAACCAACTGTTTCGCCAAATTAAATATCAAACTATCAAATGAAGAAAATACAATGTGTTCTTGTATAATCTAGTAAACAAAAACAACAACAACATAATTACCATGTTCATATTAAAACCACTTTAAATTAAATCAATTAAAGTCACAGTTATTTATATAAGTAATAATGGATTCCTATTTAATGATTACATTATTGTTTGACATTTCGCTGATAACATTGAATTAAATATCAATGACTTTAGTCTTGATTTTTTCTCATTTAATATTACATTTAATGGATTTTATTATCCCTTTGTCTCTTCATTTGTGTCATTAATGTTAAGTAAAAAGCAATTAAATTCATAAAACATTTAAGAGTTTTAATTAAATGTATTTTTTGTTTTGTTATTTCGCTTTAAAAGACACTTCACTGCAAAGCAGTTCAATGTTTCCTCTCATCAGTAGTAAAGCGTTTACTAAAAGGTATTATCGGATCGATATTTAGGCAATAATTTTGAATTACTTTTAATGTTATTATATTATAGTTTAAAACTTTGAAAATAGCAATCAATTCATCAAAAGAGAGGACAATTTATTTCTTAATGAAATTTTACTCTCGCTCTGAACACTTTGTATTAACTTAATAGTATCGATCCTTGCGCAATTTTATCTAGTGCAACTGTACAGTGTAATTTGGACAAAAAGCCATTAATCTTAAATATTGAGTAAAACATTTTTGTACAAATCCTTGGTCTTTCTTTTTCATCTAGTATTTTGCAGTTAACGTACATTCTTATATTTATTGCACACTATATCTCTTCAAATATAAAATAAACATAAAATAAGGGGCAAAACAGATGATAACATAACTATTCAAAAATTATTACTCAATATAAAAGTCATTTCTTTTAATTCTGTTTTTTATGAAATGTCATTTAATATACAAAACCATTAGTTCCCCGAACAAACTCATCTGAAAAAGAAATCCTTTACTTGATTTTGATGTACATTTGTCTACCAGTGCTGCACTAAATCAAGGTTTTCTTTATTCAATCTTGTTATGACTCACTTTGCACATCATTACACCCTTGAGTTATAATACGCTTTTTAAGGGGCTCTTCCATTGCAGGGCAGAAAAATAAAGACATTTTTATGCATAACTGTTAGGAGACCTGGATAAGAGTTGCACAAAAAAACTAACGGCAATTAGGATTGAGTGAAACACTTACACAACAATCTGATACTCACTTTGTATACAATAAGCGCCACATTTTTCCCGTGCATTCAGTTATCAAATATTTACTCAATTTCGTTGACAATCGAGACATCAATTGAAGCATAAAAAGCAGAATTGAAACTAATGTACACTTTATTAACTAAATATTCACTATCACTAACACATAAATAATTTATAGGCTTTACCCTGAATATATTTTATAACCCTTAACAGCAATAATGCTATAAGTAATGCCAGTTTATAGCAAACGTGAATGCAAGTGTAACCAAGATCCATTTGAGATAGGATAGTAAATTAATGAATCTCAATTATTTTCAATTTAAATGAAAATTACCCTGCATTGTTATCACCAGATTAATGAATACATAATTTAGTGCAAATAGTAGAGAGCTCAGTCAAGTACTTGATCAATATTTAATCAAAGATCCCCCTTATTTCCAGGTATTAAACATTTAAAGGCTTATTGTTATTATAATTACAGAAAAATTAACATTTTTTAAACAAATCTTTACAACAAAAGTGATTATAAAATAATATTTGAATTTCACTAAAAGACAATTAAAATGCTTTTCATTTGAATATTATTACGAAAACAATTGAATGTATTTTTTTGTGAGTGATTTTTAAAACAATTTCCCTTTGATTGTGAAAATATTTACACTTTAACTGAAAGGGAAATAAAATATTTGATATTATTTTTAAAGCAAATTTCAATTCTCTGTTTTCAGTCCTCTTTGAAAAGACAAACAAATTAATTGAAATCACAGAAGAATTCATTAAAACTTTGTATGAAATTTGCATTTCTTATTAAAATAATAAGATCAACAAACAAGCTATCAGGGGCATTTGTATAAATTTCAGACAACCAATCAGACACAATCCACTCTACAAACAAAGCTATAATCAACTAAATGAAGAAGTTTTAAGACATAAGTTTAAAATTCAATTTAAATTAAAAGCTATTTAAGCAACAAAAAATATATTTAAAAAAATAAGACCTTTCCCCTTTTATGGCTGCACCCGATTGTTAATGTTAATTCTGTTGAACATAGAAACAAGCATTATAAATAGATTCTGGTACTATTGTTGCAATAAGGGGTAAATTTAATTATCAGAAAAGGGATATTTTCTTCTCATATCTTATGTTAAGAATAATTTGTGCTTTTAATAAGTGAAAGAAAATAATGTCTTAAATATGAAACTATTTTATCATTTATTATACGTTTTCATACAATTTTTTGACCCAATTATGTATTCAAATGCTGAAAATGTATGCAATTTTTTGCTGTCATCTCTAAAAACAATTGAAAACTTTCTCACAATATTAATCAAGACGTCAGCGAATTGTCTTGTAATTCAAATATTATAACCGTTTGACCTTTCACTGACAAAACTTGTTAAGGGTTGGTATATACTGTACTTTTTTCAAAACACTTTTTAAGTCAACAATTATTTTCAGTTTTTTTATTTATTTTTTTAAAAAATTTATTTGTTTTCTGATTTCTCTTTCGTTACAATCAGTCAATCGTTAAAAGAGATTAATTCCGGTCTAAAGAATATACCCCTTATTATATCCCCCCTTCTTATGCCACCGGTATTATACCCCTTATTATTGAAAATAAAAGTTCAAATAACAAAATCCTTTCTCAAATTTCTTTTTGAGAGCAATTTGTGTACAATTCCTCTACTTTTCAATACATTTTTATTTGTTATCATTTTATTTGCGAACAATTTTCTCAACAATTTATTGTTTTCTTCAATAGTTTCTTATGAATCACTACTTTTCCATATCTCTCAAAGCACTCATAGATACTCCTGACCTACTGTTACTGTGCCAGAGCCTATCAACCAGCACACTCACCGCCACACTAATGGACATTCAAGTGCACAGTTATTTTCAATTGTATTAAATTTTGAACAAATTATTTCAATAAAACTTATTTTTATATATTTTTTTCGCCCAAAAACTCTATAAAAGATCTGAAAATCAAATAAAAAAATATCATTTTTATGTCTTTTCTCTCAATTGTTTCCGAAATTAAATTTCAAATCCAATTATTTTTTTAATCTTTTTCTGAAAATACAATATATTTTATCTGAAAAATCAGATTTAATTACAGATAGTATTCATTTGAGATATTTTAAAAGTGAAATCAATGCTTGACTTAAAACTTAAAACATTTTTCACAAAATATTTGTTTGATTTTTAAACAATATATATATATTTTCACTGAATTTCAGAGTATTTAATGTCATTTAAAAATAATTGTTTGAATTATTAATCACTGAATAAATATCAGCCAAAAATAAATGTATTGATATTTGTTTGGCAAATGAAAGGACTCGGCGCCAATGTAGACATCATATAAACAACCTTTGATATGAAAGTCTAGTATTTTTGGGCTAATGTTTGCTTTGATATACACTTTAAGTGATATTTAATATATTTATAGCACTGTCTCAACAAAATTACTTTCAATTAATAATCAATTTTTTCGCTGAAATAATACTATAATTACATGAAATGTAATCATTAATTGAAACCAAAATCAACAGCAAATCCATTAATATATTAATTATTTAATGACACTGGATCAAAATTGTAGACATGTTTTGATTGTACTGTATGTCCAAATCCTCGCATCTATTATTGAAACACATATTTCTTGTTATAGACCTTCAGCTATACATTCAGTGATATTTTGATATTTAAGACATTAAGTGAATGCACTCTAACTCTACATTATTTTGTGATACAATACAAGACACCAATGAATGGATTGAATATCTGCTAATTATTGCTACAATACAAGGTCTTTTCACATGTCTTATATAATCTAAGTTGCCATGATGTTTAATCATGCACTCAAAAAGGAGGATTAGGTAAGAATCAGAGGTAATTTTAATCAATAATTACACCTTGAAACATAATACTGAGATTGATTAAATTATTTATCACCTTGCTTATTAAACTTGGTGGTAAGCAAATAAATTACTATCGATTGAATGTAAAGCATAAACAAGTAACCTTTTATTTAAAAATTTCTTACTAGTTATAATGAAATAGAAATTTTAGTTTCTAAAATATGAGACACCCTTGCACACATCACTGATAGTCACAAACACATTTATGAGATGAATATTTTATTCATTTAGTGTTTTATAATTTTATTTTCAAAATATTTTTCATATCTGAGGAGAAATTGTTAATCAAATTAGTATTGGATTTGAATTTTAAGCACAAAAATGTGGTTTTAAAACAAAATATCAAATATTTGTTAAAATATTTTATGAATAATTTGATTTCAGTTTTCATTGAATTCATTTCAATATTAAACAGATTTGTTGTGTAATATGTTTTGAAATACTATAAATAATAGTCTATTATATTAAATGGATATAAAATAAATTGATTTTTGAATTGGTGTAACCAAGTTATCAACTAAATTCAAATTAATAAGCATGGTAAATTAATTTAAAAATTTATAAACATAATAAAATTCTTAAAATAATTGTGAGCATAAAAATATTTAGCTTGTGCAGTTGAATATTTACTATAACAGCAAAATATTTATGGTATTTACTAGATCATTTTAAAGCCAAATCAGTTATTCACCCCTTAAAATATGCAAAACAATCGTTTCAACCCCTGAGCACAAAACAAATACACGTGCTCTTCATTATTAATGTTAGAGTCACTGGTAAACTGTATATCACAATTTCATCTGCCATTCCTCCAGTGCCTGCCTGTGTGTGTGCCTTACAGTGCCTTTTATCTCAATATTTATTGTGTTTCTTGTTTTCTCTATTCCCCGAAACCATCGCTAGAATAATGTCTTTTCATTTCAAATATGACTTTTTCATCCATTTGTAAGATTGCTCTTCACTGATAGCACAGGCATTAGAACATCAAAATATATATATGTTTTACTACTGTTTGCGTTTCGCCTTCCTCTCTGCTGTGCTACCAGTGCTCTACACTCTAGTCATACAATTAATGTTTGAAACATTAGATATTAAGTAAAGATATAATTTCATAAATATATTTATTTTTCTCACAATTTATGTTATATTTAATAAAAGATTTTGATTTTTAGAGATAGTTTTTGATTGTATTTAATATAAGCACTCAATTAAGCACATAATCATCAGGGTGATATTCACTACATGACTTTTTTGTGAGGTGGCTATTGTTAAGGCGTTAAGTGCACTGTCCTCTATGATTAGCACTCAATTGATAGCGAGTGCTAATATATGATTGACTTTTTTTGTGCAAAGAGTTTATATCCAAAAAATTATTATTTCGTTTCTTTGCTTTCGATTCATGTGTTTTGAGAATCAATCAAAATTGTGAATAAAAAATGAGTGAACTGTTTGACAGCACAGTTAGCCCCGCAAAGAGTGGCGTAAAAGGGATAGACATCACTGGTTAGACAGTGATTGAGAATTTTATTCACAATTTAGATATGTTTACAAAACTTTTATATTCAATGTCTGCGCAAAAGTTTTGTGAAATATTTCTACACTTTATGTTTCGATAGGTTTTCAATCAATAGTTATTTTATATTTTAAATGAAACGTAAAAATGAAATAATTTTTTATTAAATTTCTGACATTTTTTTGCACCAAAAATATTATTATTGTATTTTATGACTGATTGTGTGTTGAAAGTAGTTATTATTGAATGAAAAATGTGTCAGATCTTTGTTTCAATCGATTTACTACTCTATCAAATAAATCAAATTATTATTTGTCTCTAATTTTTGCTGTTTTGTTGTGTTTTTTGGGCTAATATTTGATAAATTTTTTTCTCCCGCTTGAGTACATAGAAAGCCGGTGCTCTCAAAATGAGATCAGAGGGCCTCCGCTCAAAGGCAAGTGGTTTAGAGCCCAGCACTGGTAGTTTATACTCTTATATCAATTACCAAACGTCTGATTCAATTCAATGATAGATTATATGCTGGGCTCAGATCCCGCTGTTTATGATATAACACATTATTATAAAACTAATGTTTGATTTTTCACAGCACAGGGATGTCAATTGGATGGACATGAGTGCAGATTAGGCACTGGGTAAACAAAAAATAAACTCAATATGTTGTGCTCAAGTGGATTGATAAATACAGTAAGGTAAGCAAGCAAAAAAAACTAGATATTTACGGCTCAATAGACATACAGCTAATACAGAGTGAAGTTTTGTAAGCGTTGTGTAAAACACTGTATAACATACCCCTTAATTCAGGGGAAATTGCTATACAGAATTCAATGGCTTTCATCCTTCCTTACAATTCAATCGATTTTAATTTAAGGGGTTTTTACCTATACTTTCATAAAATTTAATTAAATCTCTGATATATTATGAGATATTCTTCGCCTGAATCAACAAAAATATTATTGAAATTCTTATCTGATTTTCATTTGAAACATAACTTGAATATCGATTTATAGCTCAAAGAATATTCTTGTATTAAATCTAATTTCAGTGAAACAGTGGAAATACTTTCAATAAATTTCAAGCATTTATTGAAAACGATTTTATGACTTGAATATATAGTCTGACATAAATTTCATATAAAGAGTAATCTTGTTATTATTTCTACTGTCAAAAAATAAGAGCAAACCAATGAATACCCAGTTCAAATCAATGTTGCAATTGATGGATAAAAACAATTTTCAAATGCAATACTTTATGTCAAAAACAACAAAAACAGTAGTCAATAAACTTCGGGTGCAATCAATGAGTGCAACAAATCTCTTGATTTACTGCACATTCATTAAACAAAAATATTTATTCATATATTCGTCGAAACAAAACATTTTTATTATTGTTGTAACAAATGGTAATAAAAATCCTTCAACTTTTCGCATACAATATAACTAATGATTTGTTGCAAAAATTAATTGCATTTGCATTAGAGTTGGCATTAATTTAATGCTTCAAATAATTAAAATAATTAATTGTAGTCATAGTATAGGAATTGTGTAAAAATGAGCAAGTTTCTCTTGTTTTGGTGCATTTGTAGTCAAAAACTCAACGCCTATTGTATGCGTAAAAATAGTCATTAGAAAAATGGTCAACAAATTAGTCAAAACACAGGATATGTTGTGTTAGATAAGAGAGTGGTATTGGATAGTGCAATAAGCAAGGATATTTTTGTGAATAACAGTTTTCACTCATTTCTCTAATAACTATTGAATGATTTTTAATCCAAATCATTAAACAATTAATTCAAAGTAGAAAATGGTTTTGAATTTTCAGTACATATTTGAAGCAAAATATTAATTACAACTAATATAAGAGGAGTTCAAAAATGTTTTCACAAATTATATATACTTTTTGAAGATTAACTCATTTTTAAAGTAAAAATCTTGAAACAAAAGTACATTGAATATACTGATTGAGAGTGAAATTCAATGAGCGCACAGTTGGAAAACAGTGAACAACTAATTATAGGCTTAAAACTGAAATATTGAATAAAACAATCACTGAATCATTGAATCTGTGCCACAGTTTGGCAAAGAAATAGATGTTTAAAGAAATAAAAACTAAAAACTTTTATTTCATTTAATTTTCACAGTTATAGTCAGAGATTGAAAGTCAAAGAGCAGTGAAAATAAGAGGCAAAGAAAAAAAATACTCTTATATTAGACATGAAATGAGTTTCGACACAAGGATTTAAGTCGATGTCTACCAGAGCTCTTAACGCCGTCAATATTTCTCTCTCTCTCTCTCTCTCTCTCTCTCTCTCTCTCTCTCTCTCTCTCTCTCTC
>JAQGAT010001311.1:0-15561 GCA_034687845.1 Pantelozetes paolii
TTTTGGGTTTGGGCTTTTGTTGAAGGTATCGATAGGTTGACGGTATACATTGTTCACCTTAAACATATCGTACTGTATATACGGCTATAATACACAGCCATTTTTACTCCATTGGGAATAACCTGTCCAACTGTGCGATAGTGGAGAAGAATAAGAAAATATTTATTATATATTTGTTGTTAACTCTTCTCTGAATCATAAAAATCTGTAATCATTTTCTTTCCTCTCATTTAAAGTGAGTTTTCGTTTGCATCGACTGATTGTTAAACAAGTTTCTGGTTTTTTTTCTGCAAACCCAAACGCAACGGCAAACTGATTGGACTGTTGGCTGACTGATCCGCGTAACAGAGCACTCATAGCCCTATCCCAAAGTTCATGAACTTATCTCTTCAAAAGAGAAATCAAGTTTTTTCGCTCTTCTCTCAGAGTTCGGGTGTTTTGCACATAGAGTTTGGTTTTTGTGTGACGGAACTGATTGTGAGAGAAAAATGCATTAGTTTTTTGAAATGCCAACTGAATTACTAAACACATATCCCGTCCTATCAGTGCCAGTAGTGCTCAACTGAGAAATTGTTTTCATCTGAAACATAACACTTCCAACCGATTGTGTAATACAAACCCTCAACCAATTTGGACATCAATTCATATTAAATCACTTAATATTTCTTTTTGGAGGCGTTTTATGTCTAACACTATTAGTCCACTCCTCGACCACCTGTCCATTACTAACCAACAACTCATTGATACTGTTTTAATGCTGAAAAAGTTGCAGATATTATAGTCTATGCCATAAATAGTATTCAATTAATTATTAAATCAATTATTTCTTTGATTTTTATTTCAAATCTTAATAATTATTTCAAACTCTATGTCAACAAAAAGTTAACACTATTTTCCTCTTTTCCTACTTTTCCTTCACTTCTGCTTAATATTAATCAATTATTCCCAACATTTACCCCAAAATCCCTTAACTCTGGACTTAAATAATGTCACAAAAGTATGAGAAATTCAAAGACGAGGCCAACGATAAGAAGATGTCCGCCGGTCTGGCCGTCAACGGCAAGTCCACTCTGACCAACAATAACAAGTCATCGACATCACTGTCCAATCATACCAGCGCTGAGCCAGTGATAGAAATCAATAGCGAAGAGGAGCCAAATGGCGGCGAATCGGACAGTTGTCTCACCCGTAGAGAGAAAGTCCGGCGAATCGTTGAGAATCTTTACTTCCGATTGTTTGGTCTGATCTTAATTGTCGTCGATTTGGTTCTTCTGATCGTTGATCTCAGTATTGAAAAGACAGATAACCAGGAGCTTGTGTTCAACGCCTTATCAATGATTTTTGGCACTTATTTTGTAATTGAAGTTTCGCTCAGAATATATGCCAAAACGTAAGTCAAACACAAATCCAAACATTTACTGAATATTTAGATGTTTTCATGAATTTTTAATTTCAATTCAATTCATAAATCACTTGATTTTTAATCACTCTATGAAATCATGTTTTGATTTATTGTGAAATGTTTTCAAACCTTATCTTCAAATCCCATAAAAAGTTTTTTTATTGAGATTTTGATTGATTTGAAAATATTTTCCAAAAACTTCTTATATGAATAACAATTAACTTATAAAACAATGACATTAATAACACCCCCTTATCGTTGTATCCCCTGAAGGGCCGAAGTATTCTTCATCGATATCTTTGACACATTGGACTTTGCGGTCATTTTTGTCAGTTATATAGTGACAGCTATTTATTGTTTCGTTGAATTGAGTGGTTTCACCCGGTATTGCAAAATTCATCAACACTTTTATCAAGCAATCAATTAATTACTCATTTTATTTAAAGATTGGTTTTATTCGGTCGAGTGGTGAGGATTGTCAGATCAGTAATACTGATCCGTCTCTTCTACACTGAGCCCCGAAATGTTCGCAGAGGTGTCAGACATAAGGTCTCCGAAAACAAGCGACGGATCCGGACCTCACTGTTTGACTTAGACCTCACTTATGTGACCGACAATATCATTGCTATGTCTTATCCATCGAGTGGTAAATCAAATCCAATTAGTATTACAAGAATTGAATTAATGTCTCATTGAATGATAGGACGGATGGCTTTGTATCGGAATAATATCAAAGACGTCGCCGCCTTTCTCGACAAAAACCACGGATCAGAGTCTTATAAAGTTTACAACTTATGCTCTGAAAGAAACTATGAGTCAAATCACTTTCACGGCAGGACTGTCCACATAGGTATCGGTGACCATAACGTGCCGTCACTGAAACAGATCCTCGAGTTTTGCAAGGATGTCGATCAATGGCTGAAGTGTTCAACTGATAATGTGGTGGCCGTTCACTGTTTGGGTAATAATTCAATTCAATCGGCATTTGATTTATTGCTTATATATTTATAATATATTATTAATTAAAATTTTAGAAACCCTTTTCCCCCTGAAATACCCCTGAAATACATTAACATTTCATTAATTTTGAAATTTGTTTATGAAATTCATTAAAACTTTTTATGAATTCATTTAAAATTGATTTGAATTTCAGTTTTATTTACGAAAAGTCATTTATATTTTGCTTTTTCTGCACTAAATCTGAATTTTTTAGAAAAATTAATGATTTATTAAAAATAATTATCTTTTTATGAGTCATAAAAACAATGGGAAGTAATGCCCAAACCATTGACCCTAAGCTCTGTAACAAAAGTTCATAAAATCTATTGTTATTTAATTGAATATAAAAACTTTACTTTTATTTTTGTTTTTTTGTTAAATCCATAATAGGAGGGAAAGGGAGGACCGGAACTATGGTGTGCTCTTACTTAGTGTATAACAACAAATTCAAGACATCTAAGGAATCGCTCGACTATTTTGCCGAAAGAAGGACTGATAAGAGCGTCGGCGAAAAGTTTCAGGGAGTGGAGACCCCATCCCAGTCCAGATATGTCGACTATTTTACTCAAATAATGACTCAGAAGTCTGGGATAATACCCGAACCAAAGCTACTGAGACTTAAGAACATCAAAATCACTGCTTTATTAGGTGTTGGCGCCGGTAATGGCTCAGACCTGCAGTGCGTTATCGATATAAACAGAGAAATGACTTTTTATATGGATTTCGGTAACCAAACCAACTGTCGGACAGACTATGACTCAGTGGCCGACCTCTTGACAGTCGATCCCTTCAATTGTCCGCTACTTTCGGGCGATATTCGGGTTAAGTTTAACTGCAGATCCAAATCAGTTCCCAGAGCTTACGAAGACTGTGCCTTCTATTTCTGGTTCAACACCAGCTTCACAAGCGGTGACCGCTTTAGGTTAGACCGGACCCAATTGGATAACCCACATAAGCCGAAGACATGGCGTGTCTATAGAGAGAACTTTAGCATTGAATTGAATTTCAATGAAATCAATAATTTATAACAAAAAAAGTCGTCAAAAGATTTATTGAATTATATATTTGTTGACAAAAAATATTTTATATAACTTTTATTTTCGGCGAAAAATGTTTTCAAAATTAGATTATATTTTATATATTTTTTTGCAAACAATTTATTTATTATTTAATATTATATACGAAACAAAAGTGAATTATTTTTTGATATAAATTTTGAATCAAAACTCTCTTTTGATTTTTCTGTTTTTTATTCAATCTGTTTATGAAATTGTGATCAAATCGTGAATTATTTTTAAACAAATTGTTTAATATTTAACGAAATTTATATTTTTCTGAAAACTGATTACAAAATTTGTTTTTTATATACATTTACTCATAAAATAATAATTTTTGACAATTAATGGATAAAAATCTTTATAAAATTGTTTTTACATTAAAACCACAATAAATGGTAAAATGTTTTATTAATATTCATTTCATTTAAACATAAGTTTTAGAAAAATCAGTTCAAAGTCTCCCAAAAAATGATAATTTAATAAGATTTCAGTTTTCAGTTAAACATTATTATCAGGTTTGACACAAACCGTTTGAGAGATCCAGTGTACTATTGATATAAAAGTTTTATAATAATACCCATATATTTGTGTTAAACTCATAAATCATTTTGACGTTTACTCTATGTTTTATAAATTGTAATGAATTTGTCATAAATTTACACAAATTTTGAGTAAAAAATATTGAATTAAATTTAATCAACAAAACAAATAGAGATCTAATTTTAGATAAGCTTTTACACTGATTATCAATATTTAAACTTTTGTTTCAGTGAAGACTTAAATAATTAGAGCAAAGAATTGCCTCTTTTTTTGGGATAATTTCACAAACGTTTCAAATCAGTCAAAATTAATTGACTGATCAGGATCACAAATAGAGCGTTGCCAGATTTCTTTCCCTGTTTAACAGTTTAAGGAGTTTAAAGGGTGTATAATATTTGCGAATATATCATCAATTCTTACAATTCTTTTGTTAAGAAAAAAACAAATAATTTTCAAAATTACACAAAATTTCAATAATTTATTGCAAGAGTTGTTATAACAGTAAACTTAAACTCTTTTTATGAGATATAAGAGATATAAAAATGCATTGAGTTTTGGCACAGCTTATAGATAAGACACCAATATTTTGAGAAAGGGTGGGAACCAAGCAATTAATCTAACAATAAAATTGATTGATTTTTTCAAACAACCTATTATTTGAAACCCAATTAAATGGATAAACTTATAACTACCAGTGCTTTCAATACTCTGGTCACTAATGTCCTAAAGTATAAAGGGGTTCGAAAAAGGGAGTGTTTTTTGGTTTCATTTGTTTCCATTAATATCTCAATGAATAAGACAGGAACTTTTATTTTTAGTAGATAAAGATAAAGTCATTATTTGTAAAATAGGAAAGGTAACATTTTTAACAATTGACATTAGACAATTCAACATTGGCATTTATTGTATGGAGTGTTTCCTTCTTGGTACTGTTGTTTTCATGGAATATCAAAGTACAACCTTGATTAATTTTCAATATTGTATTACTCAATCGATTTATGCTTTAATTGAATAGTTTATGGATTACTCTGTAATCAATGAGTCATTAAAATCAAAACTTTGATTAAAGTTTTGATTAAAATTTTGTTTCAAAACTAATGAAATAAAAGTAAAACTTTTCAAACGATTTAATGAAATGTTTTTGTTATAAATGATTTTTTTCGCTGCCTTTAAGACATTCAAGACATTTAAGGCGTCGACTGATATGTAATGTATTAAAAATCTTATTAATCTTTCTTATGTTAAACAAAATTAAAAATAAATTGAAATAAAAGCAAATTTTTCTTGAATTAAAAAATGCATTAATTATTTGAAATGTCTTTCAATAGTGATATCAATGAAAAACTTATTGAAAACGTTTCAAATGTGTTAATGATTTGAATATAATTTTAATAAATTTTCATTTCTTGTTGTTTTGATTTAATATTTGAATGAAAACTCAGTTTTAATTCAAATTAATTGCATTTCAAGTGTCATGTTATGGGTATGGGATATAATCTGAAGTGTTGTTAATGTTATTTGAATTTTCTGTTTTCACTGTTGAGTTTAAGTCAATGAATTGAATAAAAATAATATTTTAGATTCAATTTTGATGAGTATTTTCAACCTTTCAATACATAGTTCTTGAGTTCAATATCTTATATAACTTTAGACACTATTAACTGATCAATAGTTTTGTCATATAGTGTGAGAAAAGTCGTGTAGTTTTTAGACAATACTGAATAAATTATTTCCTTATAAAGTGACAAAATATTTGACTTTTTGTAACAATTGTTATGAAATCGATGTCTCAATGAAGAAGTGATCGATTGATAGCTTTTTTAACACTATTTGACAAATTGTTATTCAAATAGACCTCAAGTCTTACCAAATAATGCTTTACTTTTGACTATAATTACAATATTTCTCAACAATTTCTGTACAAATGATTTGCTTAACAGTTAAACACATCAATGACTTCTTCCGGGAACACAACAACACATGAAAATAGTTGATAGCAATTAAGGGGATATTTTTGCAGACAAACCCCTTATTAAGTGCGAATTAAAATCAAAATAATTCATAAAACAAATTAACATTTCTATAGAGAAGTAATAATTTGAATAAAAATGAATACAAATGAAAGGCAAGGCCTCTAATCAGACGTAACCCTTGAAACAAAATCCCCTTAAATATAAAGCGATTTAAAGATTAATTGAATATTATTTCAGTGAAGGCGTGAATACAATCAAATTCAATGACTCTATGATTTGATAACAAAAATATTACTCTAAAATACAATTTACAATTAGTTTTAAAGGGAAAGGTAAGGGAAAGGTAGGTCTTTGTGGTGAGACTTTGAATGAGTTTCATGAACTGAAGTATTAAACCTATTCGTGAGAATTGAGTACTTTTTGTGAAAGAGAAATACCAATTGAGACCAAACATAATGAAAAGACACGCAAATGAATGACTGACTCAAATGAAAGCAAATCTCAATTGAAGTGAAAGTCTTTTTCTCTAAACCAAAGACTGAATAAAAGATTTTCAATGAATTTCTAATTCAATTCAATTGAAAGTGAATTCATGTTTATATTCAGTGAATCAGAGAATTGAAAGTCTATTCAAAAATATAATCACTATTTTAGAGAAATTATTGAAACAATTGTGAAATACCGGCGCCTTTTGTCCTCAGCTATGCTTAACAATCACCACCAAATCAAGAACATGTCATTCAGGGGCATGTTTTCAATATAATTAACTGTTGAGAAAGTTTTGATACACATTCAGGCGCTCACAGAAAAAAACCCACGAATAATAAGGTGTAAAACTGTCATTAAAAAGGGGGAAAAATCTAGAGAAATCCAGGGATATATTTGCGATAATTAAACAAATTGGACACAAAATTAAGATTTCTTTATAAATAAACGTTTTATTAATCATTTTTATTAACATTTTTCTCGATATTCAAGAGATTTGAGTACAAAATAGAGAGACAAATGGATTACTGTATAAAGAGATCCAATCATTGATTCATTGAAAACAAATAAATTAAAGGTTTCTTTGGATTTGAATTAAAACTTATAAATAAATTACAAATAATTTTTAAATATATTATAATTACAATTAAAAACAAAAGAAAATCGTTTTGAAATGATTTGTTGTCATTAATGTATAACTATTTTTTTTCAAAGAGACCTGTATTATAGTTGACTGACTAGTGGTGCAAAACATTTGTCCCAAATTGAACGCAAAATGAATGCGAAAATTGAAATCAAGTTTTCATTAAAACTATTGTTTTGTTTTGTTTTTCCTAATTATTAAATGAATTAATAATTTCTTGCGTTTTGTCTATCAATTGAAATGAAATTATATGTGAAAATCAGTAGTCATTTAAAAAACACTTTAAAATATAAGTAGTATTTAAACTGAAATCCAATTATAATTAATATAATTATAAAAATCATTACTTTTAAGACCTTTTCCAGTGTTTTGTTTGCATAACACGCGAGTCATTAAAATGTGTTTTTAATAAAACAATTGATTTAATTTTGAAAAACAGTTTATAATATTAGACATCAATGAGAGTTGACTTTAAAGCAGAGTTTGATTTCAATTAAGAGCAGAGACAGTGAGAGAGAGAGAGAGAGAAAGGAAAGGATGGGTTGGGAAGAGAGGGTAGAAAATCAAATCTAAACAAAAGCTGAAAATTAAATCAAATGTTTATATAATAATAAAGTGTTTGTAAATATAATGAATATTTTAATTACAATTTGTATATAAAGTAAAGACTATTGAGTTGTGTTTTGACATTAAGTTTTGAAAACATTTCAATAAATCGCTAAAATATTTTCACAATTGAATTGATTTTCAATTAATCTTTTGCACCAAAAAATCATTTGCACTCAAAGAGTGTAGAAAGTAATGAACAGATAAAACACCGATCACTCAGTGCTGAGAAAAAAAATATCAATTAATCTGTAAATGAAAACAATTATTGAAACGAAATATTTTCGGACAAATCAATGAAACAATTGATTAAATAGTCTTTTGTTGACTCAAAATATAATAAATATTTTTTTCACACTTTTTATCGATTATTAATTCAATTATTATTTAACGACTGAAAGACTGGAACCAATCCTTCGGCTAATCCTTTAATCTGAACGTTAATCCAATCGCAAACAAACCATTGATTAAAACTCTTGCACTCAATCAAACAGATAATCACTTTCTCTAATCGCGTCCAACATTTCTTTAGATCCAAAACAACGGCACAAATAAAACACTTAATGTTATAATGTTTTCAATCAATCGCTGAATCAATAGTCAATTATTTGCAATCAATTGAATCATAAAAACAGATATAAAAACTTAAATTCAGTTTTCAATTGAGTTTTCAGTTTCACAGCAAAAATGGAGACAATTATTGTGAAAACAATGCAAAGAATGGTTTCATTTGTAAAAACAAAAACAATTGTTTCACAAATCGATCCAAACTTTGCGATGAATTAAATGCAGAAATAATTTACAAATAAATGAATCAAAAAATTGTAAATTAATTTAGAAATTGCTTCCGATTTAGGGAACGGGAGTTAACATCACGAACGCCTGGCCTTCATCTCCAGATCACTGTTCCGATTGCTATGTTTAGTCTTATTTGAACTGTCATTGCGTGAGTTCCCGCCCATAGGCTTCACATTTGTTGGCACATTTGACTGTCCGTTTCGATTATAATGACCCCGACCTTCGCCGTAGCCGTGCGAAGGACCGGCCAGTAATGGCGGGGCCGTAGGTCGAGGCCCGGTGTATGGCGGCGGCGGATCCAGACGTGAGTTGTCTGGCGGCAGCGCTACTATCAGTGTTGGCGGCGCGTGTGGGTTGACCTGCATCTGTAGAGAGCCCGCCGGCGCTGCTAACAGTGTCTGTTGTGTTGGCGGCGACAGTGGCTGTTGTTGTTGTTGATGAACACGAGATTCACGGTTTCGGGAAGAGCTGTGCGAACGCTCCCGACTCTAGACATTGAAAAGTAATCATTAGTTTTAAAGTGAAATTCAATTAAATGACAAAGAAATGGGAATTAAGTATACATTTCAAGGATTTTGACAAAAATCAGGTGCAATACAGCCTTATCTGTGCAAACCTTGGGATAATGTCTGCACTGTTGGGAATGTTATGCAAATTTCAATCACAAGAAAGCAAATGAGTATTAAATTGAGTAATGATTTTGATTTCATATTAAAACAACTAATTTTCGGTCAAAATTAATGAATGTTTTTGTCGTTAGTAAACAAAAATGCATTGAAATCGCAGCCATTAGTCACAGATAACACTTAATTTCAATTTAACCATGACACAATTCATTTCAATTATCGCTAACCTAATCTAAAATTTATCATTTGCTGACAATTTAATCAAATTTTGCGACAATCTATGCATTAATTAAATATTTTGTTAACAATGAAAACAAATAAAAGACTGAAAACTGAAACAAGATTTTCGCTAAAAATGCAATGAAAAGTGAGTTTTAATTAATTTCCAGACAATTAGCAGTCGCTCTAAAATCAGGCACAACTAAATCAGGACTGCATAACACCCTTACATTTAAAATCAGATAACAACCAAGGATAGTTTGTCTGGCAATTCAGTATATTTTAACATAAAATGATTGATTTTAATGATTAGTATTTCATTGCATATTGTATTCAAAGCTATTCTCAAGTGATTCAAATGAACTCACAGTCTATTACGGGAATCAAAGGACAAAACAATTACCAGTTTTGACAATAAAAGTCAGAAAAATATTATTTCAATAACAAAATAAAGAGAAATATTATATTCAATGCTATTTTGTTTGAATAATTGATAAATCTGTTGCAACACTCCTGCAAATCATTGGTCCCTAACCTATGATCACATTTTTGTGGTTTTGTAAAAATTATACACAAAAATACAAACGATTTTTAAGCAATGAATTAAAAATATAAAAAAAACTTCTTTTTCACAAAAAAAACTAATTTTCAATGAATTCAATGCCAAAAATCAGATACAAAAGAGATTATTATAGATCCCAGCAGAACTGGAAATATATGTTATTTGACTACAAGTTAACTATAAATAAAAATTATGTGCAAAACATTTGAGAATAACTTATATTTGAATCAAAAAAAAATATTATTCAACAAAATAGTGATTGAATTCAAGGATTTCACTAATAATTGCATTTTAGAAGTCATGCAAGAGTTGGGGGAAACGACTCCAAACACTAAATACCAATCAAACTGAACGCAAGACTAATGATAATGTTGTGACTCTGGAAAAAAATAACTCTACGACAGGAACAGGTATTTAATAGAGGGCTCAGAGGTATGGTGTCTCTGCGCCAGAGAGACAAATGTGTGGGCACTGGTATTATACAAGAGTACAGGATATGAATGAATGAAACAATTATATAAATTGAATAAAAAATTGGTTAAACAGGAAAAGGCTCTCAAAATATATAGTTTACTGACTGTTTGATTGCAAACATTATTGGACTCCCAGTGCTATTGAAGTCATTGTTCGCAAAATTCAATAAAAAAAAGTACAGTTCCAGTGATAGAGTGAGAAATAGTATTCAATACACGACAAAAATATTACAAATGCTTTCAATTACTCAAATGAGAAAAATGTTGTGTAAACTATACACTGTATCTATCGATTGGGGGCTCTCATAGAGGGGAAAGGTATATGTTTTGTTAATGACTAGTCTAGAGTTCATGTTAAGTGTTGTTTAAACAACAAAAATCAAAACAAATATTTAATACAAGTCTTCAAACAAACACTAATTACATGTCTTTTACATACCTTTCGGCGGAGAGTATCTGCAGGTCTGCGCAAAGTATCCGTTATCCTAAGCGCCGGACGTTTCTTGGGATTAGAGCTGGGAGTATGAACGGCACAGCACTTAATGAATGCGGCCATAAAGAGCATCACTGCCACCAACATCAACATACAGGCCCACCAATACGTCTGTCAATACAAGCAATTGATTAATGAATTGTAAACACAATTAGCAAAAAGTGTTTTTATATTAAGTGCTAATCGAGTGAACAGTAAAACACTATTTGGTTCACACTATCAGTGGTTTGGAAACCAATTAGCGTTTTGTTTCAACTCTTAATTGAAATTGAAATCAATTTCTCATTTAATTATTACTTCAATAATGAGATCACTCTTTAGATTATAGGATCGACTGAACCCTCTATTGATTGCACTATTGATTAGTAAAACACATAAGACTTTAAAACCAATAATTAATATCTGAATGAAAATCAAGACAATCGTTGACTCCATTCGATCCCTATCTCAAAGAGCGTGGGATTGGGTTTGGCGTCAATTGAAGGGGGATTTCCAGACAATAATAAACTACTGATTGGACATAAAATCTATACATACGGTCACCCATTGCTTAATAGTCATCAAAGTCTTCTGATTGAGTAACAGATTCTTGAGTCGAGCCAACGGGCCCTCGGCGTCCACCGCACGACACCTCTGGAATACATCACAATAGCCCTGGAAGTCATTACAGGGCGATCCGGGCCTCAGCTTAAGACCAGAGATATTCTTCATAGAGACGATCTCTGAAGTGCGGCGACAACTGTCCACAGAGTTGGGCACCTGACAGGCCACTTCGCACATCTCATCCGGTTTTGCCCCCCTCTTAGCGGTTAGGAAACACTCCTCTAAGTCATACTTCTGGCAGATAGAGCCGACGCACTCGCCTTTCCAACAGACCTGTGTTCCCCCATTGCACTCAGTCTTATTAGGCTTAGGTGGGGGTCGGGGACAGTAGGCATTATACCCGTTACAGAATGACTCGTAATTACACTCAGACTCGTGTCGACACTGTTTAGCTCTGGTCTCAAAATCGCAGCTCTCTGTACAACAGGGCCCTTCAGAGGGCGAACACTTCATGGTCGGGCGTCTACGGCAGGGCTGTTAGACATTTGGCAAAACATTAGTCAAAAGTGGTTTTAATTTGTTTTTTTTGTTAAAAACATAACAAAACTATTAATTAATCAAAACTTTTGTCATTAAATAAAAGGAAAAAACTTTTTCTATGAGTTATCTCTCAATACGTCTCTCAGGGGTTGAAAACTGATAAATAGACTTATGATTAATGACAGGAGAGTTAAGGGGGTGAAACTGATAACCATATTTCTGCAGCAAAATTAGAGGGAAATTGCAATTTCTCACTCAAATAAGTAAATACATAAAGAAAATCAACAAAAGCACCAAAAAGTACGGAACAACTGATTACTACTGCACTGTATATGAAGTCATAAATATCTGAACCGAAACAAAGAAAAATTAATCAAAATAAATCATATCAGGGACAACCGAAGGGGGTATTGTAGCCAAAGGGGACATTTCAGCCAAAGGGGCAATAGTAGCCTAAATACCATTCCTCAGCTATTAATGTGTAACAAATACTCGTCGAGAAGATTACAAAATGTGTGAAACAGACAACAAATTGTTGTTTTTGTCGTCATTTCACTGCTTTTACGCCAAAAATCACAACATTTTTTGCAATTCATTGGAAATAATGTTATTTTTGATTATTTGTTAACCAATTAATGCTTTTATTGCATAATTGTGCTGAGAATTAGGGGAAATCTATAAATGTCTAATACCCAGCACATATAGACACAGAGTGGCGGAGAACCTAAGCCTCAAAGCGCACGTACTTTTTGAATATAGTCTAACATAAAGTAGTTTTTCAACAAAAATGAGCAAAAATTTTGTGAAAAAGAGATAAAATTAAAAATAAATTTCATATAAAAAGCAATTCAAAGCAAAAACACATTTAAAATCCATTGAAAGCAATCAAAACTTCAAATCACGTAAAACACTGAATACCTGTGCGAACGGCTCTCTGGCTTTGAAAGCCTCAATCTCTCGGGGATAACAGCACTTCTCGTTGCACTCCTTCATGTCGTACCCGCAGTCACACTCCTCGCCCTCTTCGACAATCTTATTGCCACAGAAGGGTCCGTTGTCTTCTTGGAAACAGTTGTCTTTGCCCTCATTGTTGAACACCGCGTGAAGTACTGACGAAATGTTATTAACGGAACAAAAGGAGAACTTATTATTGTTGGGACGTTCGCCAGACGTGGCCGAGGAGTACATTATGAAGTTTCCCTGAGAGCCACCCGGCCTACAGTCGAGGGGATAGTCGTGCGGAGAGCCGAAGTTGTGGCCGATCTCGTGGGCCAGCGTTAGTTCACTCACTTTGGGCGGCACTCGACTGTTGTAATTGACAAACGTTATGATACCTGTGTTGAGACTGCGTTTGGTCTGCACCTGACGGCCCCCTATGTTCTCAGTATAGCTCTTATACTTCTCGCAGATACCGCCCGAAGCGCCCGAAGTGCTGGCAACCCAGGCCAGGCCTAATGTACCGCCGCTGAAGTCACGGTAAGTGAAAATATAGGCCAAACAGAAGTCGTTGTGATTGAACTGTGAGTTAAGATTCAAGAAGTTGGAGACATCGATGTTTGGGGAACAGAACTGATTCCCATCCCTCTTGTGCTGTGTATCACAAGCGGACGAGTCGTTTATTTTGAGCCTTTGGACTATGAATTTCAATCCATAGATGTCTTTGAATACTGAGGTCTCGTAGATATGGTTAACGGCTTTAATATGCTGTGCGACTAACGACGCGATCTCTTCCCTGGCCTTCGCATCCGAGGGCTCGTTCTTCTTGATGTGATCCCAGAGATAGGTATCGGTTTGGATGTATAGACTGCAGGCCCTCCGCTGCGGCACAAACGGCGTGTCCCGCACTGGTGTCTGCGTTGGCTTACTGGCCGGCCCTATACGTCCCTGTGCTTCGTAGGACTGCGTCCAATAGTTATGTGGGAAAGAGTGGTATTGATTGGAGTCTCGTTTGGATCTGTAAAGCGGATCACTTGTGGCCGAAACAGTGGTCTTGTCCTCCACTCCTGAGTTTGAGATTCTAGACATCCATTCCCTGACACTGTCGTCCAGAGCACAGGCACCGTCCAGTGTTGACCTCCTGTGCCGATAGGGATCGGAGACGTGTTTCGATGAATAGATGACTGAATGAAATGGCAGTGACTTCTGGGGAACCGTTGGATAATCACTAGAATTAAGATAATTGAGCGCTCGTTCCACGTAATAGTGTTGAGAGGACTGGGTGTGGATCTGACCCTCGAAGACGCCGTCCCTTATGTGGCCGAACACATGACTGCGCGGTTCGGCCGCCAACTGTCCGCTCACTATATGCGACAAATCGACGGCAATCGGTTGGCCATCACTGGACTCCACCACTAAGTCCTTGTGAAACACTGACCCCATGTCTGGCCGAAGACGTAATGGAAAGTGTCTGCCATGAGATCGGAACTCAACGACGATTGGCTCCACTGATGGCCACTCTATCGGTGACCGTTTGGCACGTGTGAGCGCATCAGTGCTAAGGGGCTGGTAGTCCAGGGGCTCGAAGTGTTCAATGTATTCATTCAAACGATTCAATTGCTTAATGGCTTCAACACTAAGACATAATAAGACACAGAAGAGAGACAACACATACATAACTCTTTGGCCAATCATCTGATCGTTTGATAGAGGAATGGGTTGTCAAACGATTGGCACATAATTTAGTCCATTGTTTGCATTCAATTCAAAGACTCTTCACTACAAACCTATTGCGCACTTCATGTCAGAGCACTGGCAGACAATCGAGTGCTTCATCTGTTTCTAAGACTGAGTCTGTTGTCAACACAGAGTTCCCATACAATGGCTGTTATCCTCTCTCACTGTCTCTCATAGACTGCCAGTGCTGTCACACCTGCGCCCCAAACGCTGCCCAACCGTCAGATGATTGGCATTGAATGCACAGTTCAGAGCACTGGTAGGTCTCAGGAGTGGCGACACCTTTGAGGCGAGGACTTCACCACTGGTTTGTGTCTGAAGTACAGTGAGGTCTGAGATATACTGTAATACTGTTTGCCTTTCATTGACTTTCAATTGATTTCAATTCAATTAATAGTTTAAATGTTTTTCAATTGAATTTGAGATTAAATTGTATTTAAAATTGAATTCACTTTTCATTTATTCATTGATTTATACATTGAATCAAAAACTTTCATAAATTCTTAACAAAAGTATTGAAAAATGATTTTTATTTCAATTAATTTTACATTTTTTATAACAAATCAATGAATAATTGATTAAAAAGTTTTTAATAAAAAGTTATAAAACTATTGAAAAATGGGTTAAATTTTTAGCAAATATTTGGCAAATCTTCAGACAATTGTGAAACTGGTGTCCAATTGATCCAATGGTGGATAAGCTAAAGACCAAAGAGAAGATATTGAAACACATTTCAATGGTCTTCAGCTCATTCACCACTGAATTATGAGTCTCCGAAATGCCAGTCCAATGCCAGTCCTTCACATTGATCTAAGATCTAAGCCATTGATAGGATAGCCAACAAAAGCCAATCTTTTCGGCGCACAAGTGGTTATCGAAATAAAATCGCTTCAATTGAATGATCAAAATGTTTGGTAATCGCCATAA